>OVAN01005275.1:0-23851 GCA_900406275.1 Anastatica hierochuntica | reverse complement strand
TGTCTTCTCCTTTGATCTCCCTCTCTTCCATATGCTTCTAGCCTCTTGTCTTCATGATTTTCAAGCTCCAATACCNTCCAAAAGAGCACCTACATATGCAAGAAAGATGGATGCAAAATGCAATATGAACCTAAGCTAGACTCTAGACTCTAAATGATGCATTCTAAAGCTAATATGCTTATTTACAACCTAATTGTGAATGAAAACTTTGCTAAAACACACTAAAATATGCATGAAATTGTATGTACATCAGCACCCTAGGGGTAAGGGACAGAAACACTTCTCTCAATAGGCGGAATCACCGGGAACACTGGAAGTTGGTTAAGAGTTGCTCTTTCGATCAATTAATGAGCACTCTGCGCTGAGTAAGATCTTGCCCTTGTCACTATCCAATTGTACGAGTCCTGTTGCATGTGAAAAAACTTGATCTTTAATATCGATGTTGCATCCTTCCTAGAAAACATTCGTTGAACAAATGCACTATTCCACATGTCCGTGTGTGGAATCATTAGTTCATTTACCATATTAAGCTCATCAGTTACCCTTACATTATTTCAGGAGGTCGTGGTAATTGATCAGGGGATCTAACTATCTAACTTTCACCACTTCTCTTCCATGGAGAATACAACGTCACACATATGACGGCGTTCTACCGGCACCATAATCCGGAAAAGACTTATTTTCAAAGTAACATCCCTTGTAGACCTTCGTTACTAGAAAATTCGGCCTGCTTATTGCTTCCAAGCTTCTTTATCGAGTAATATTTAGTTAAAGTTTCCAAGATCATGAAATCCAAGTCCTCCCTCCTCTTTTTTCCGACACAACTTGTGCCAAGCAACCATGGGACCTTCTTTTTGTTTTCACCACTATTTCACCTGAATGTAGTCATTTCGCTCGTCAACTTTTTGCGTAAGTCTTTGGACAACTTAAAGCACGACATCACATATATCGGGAGCGTTAATCCAATATATTTGAGAAGTATTTCCTTACCACTCGAGGAGAGAGTTTTAGAGAACCATCTTTGTAATCTATCCCAAAATTTTTTCCAGATAAGTTGAATAACTTCCTCTTAATCCGCTAAAACTCTCGGGAAGGCTTAAGTAAGAACCATTTCCACCTTCTTTATCGATCCCTAGAGCAGCCTTAACTTTTTTTTTTGTAGCCTCTTAGACTTTATAGCCAAAGATAATAAACGATTTAGCCTTTAATTATAGTTTACGTTGTTGTCGTCTTTGGTGGATCGTTTTGGTTATACGATTCTCCAATGTGTTGTCTTGAATTTTGAGGCCATGTAACAACCTATGCTCATTTAATACGAACATAATTTGGGTAATTTGGGTAATTGATTCCCTTGTGGTATGTACATGAAGACACACGTTTTGAAAAAAATGATTCAAAAACACACATTTTGATATTTGTGTCATTTTTTTAATTTAACGTGAATAATACATTGTAATAGGTATTCAGAAAACATAGTTTTGTCTTTTAAAATAAAGAAACCAAAAATCGAAAGCATGGAGTGATCTTAAGGCTTGTTCTGGCCAATAATTTACAAGGCACAAACATATTCCATATATACACCTATAAATACTTATATGTCTTTGCATTATAAATCTATATAAAAATTATTAGACAAAACATTATATATGTATAATACTATTGGTGCAAAGGGAAAAGAATTTGTATTATGCTATATAAGTAAACCAACAAAAAACATCTTAACATTTAATTATTTATTGTTAATTAAAATAATTTGAGAAAACTTGATAATGTCCTTAATTGGCAATTATTTGTAGGTATAAAATAAATAAATCAACCATTTTAAGCAAGATTAAACTGAAACATAACTAAACTAATCAAACATAAGTGAAACATAATCATGAACCTAAAAGTACTAATTACGATTACCATAGGATCATATATGAGAAAAATACAAACCTTATATAGCCCATAATAATGAGATGAAATGTTGTAAAGGACACTAACAATCAGTGTATATTCATTGTTTTTTTTTGTTAAAAATGTACATTCATTGTTTTTCACTCTTAATTTTATTTATGCTAATAATGAACTCAACATTACACGTATCTACCAGATTAATTAAGCTCTAAATAACCAAATTCCTTTTCTCTACCGTTATGCATCATTAACTATGTATATTAACTGTAACAACAACAGCAAGAACTCTTGCTACACTCGGAGAGGTTTCGTCTGAAACCAGCATCAGACATGCCTCTTAATGGTAATATATACACACACACATATGTATATATACTATGATTGTAATTATTATAACTAAACAAAACCTTTTTAGTGAATATTGGTTCTTGTTTTTATTGAGAAATAATTCTACTTATGTGTAGTTAATCACATAAGGATAAAATTATCTCTTAATCATTCTCAAAATTAATGGTGTAGCATGTGACATCTATATTTGACAAAAGGAAGGAACCATTGGGGTAATCTCTTCTAATACCATAAGAAGAAGTATCACATGACTACCTTAAGGAAGCAACAAGCATGAGGTGTCTCTATCTCTCCTCTCCTAGCCGTTGGGTCTAGTACAAAGAGATGTCATAATGCTAATTAATTCATTTGTACTTCTTTGACTATCATTTTGCTTTTCTCCTTATTATTTTAAATATTGCAAGTCTCTATAAAGAGACCATTGTATTGTAAGCAAAAGAATCATGGAATGAAAAATATTTTTCTTCCTTCTCTTATTCTTCTCAACAAAATTCTCTCTCTCTTTTCTTCATGTTCTTCAAACAAATGCTCATAATCTCATTAATCTAATATGGTATCAGAGCTAAATTCTCAAAACCTCTACTTCTTTTCTTGATTCTAAGTCTCTAATCTCTCTCTCTATTCTCTCATTCTGTTCTCTCATTCTTGGTTCTTCTTTAATCTCTACCAAACTCATCTTATTCTTAAATTCTTATTCTCTTATTGTCAAACTCTTGAATCAAAATGGAAAGCAACCAACTTATGATTTACGTGACCCTCAAGGGTCCAAGCAATGCTTGCAATATCCGCTCCGCTAACGGCTAGGTGATCGTAGCCGTTGGATGAGATTTGAAAGATTTCAAAAGGAAGGGAGAGATTCTCCGAGATCCGCGCTTAATCATGGCTCGTGATCTTCTTTCCTTTCTTCTTCTCTCACTCCTTGGTATTAAATCTTTTTCTTCAATTTTATTTTTCTTCATCTTCATATTTCTTGAACTTTCTTCAGTTGTTCCTCGCGGTCCTCTTCTCTTCCTGGTCTTTTTAGCGCATTCATCTCACACATCCAACTCCTTTTGTCTTCTATTCTAAAGTATGCCCCGATCACTTTCCTCTTTTTTATTTTTAGCTAGGATTTCACATCTTCTGTTAGGATTTTAGGGTTTCGTAGATTCCTAGAAGCCTTCTTCTTTTGAATCCAAGATTTGAAACCTAGACTCGTGTCAGGTAAATGGCTAGTCCAGCAGAAGATTTCCCTCCCGTAACTTCTTCCTCTGTAGGAGCTAGGGTTTCTACGAGGAGTTTGCTGAGGGAAGAGCCATCCTCTGAGTTTGACGAATTTTCTGTTACTCTTGAGGAACTTGGGCAAACTCCGATCCCCGTCAGTTCCTCCCTTACTCCTTCTATTCTCACAATTGGTCCCTTCTCTAGTGGTCACTGTGGTCAACCATTTCGGGATCTGCCCCTCAAAGATAAACCCGCATTCCAGGATAATACTGACTACGATCCAATACTTGAATGATTTCCATGGCTTTGATGTGAGCGTCGACGAGCTATTGTATGCCTACTACTTATCTCCCTTTGCCCTTGGTGAAGGAAGGTATTACTTTCACACACGGGCCAGTGGTCCAATCGTCAAAGAGTTGGAGAGAGGAGACAATAAAGGTGTTGCTATCTGCAAACCCTAGGCCCAGCGGTTTGGGTTTATGAGAGTGGGTGAAGAACTAGGGTTTCCTACCCTGTGGAAGCCCACTGGTAGGTCTAGGATGAGTCGCCTCCTTTAGTTTCTTCTTTAGTGTTTGGCTCTAATCTTTTTTTGTTTACCTTTGTTTTGTAGCATCCTCGAGCGACAAAGTTGAGAGAGGAATGAAGAACGCAGAGCAGTTACTCAAACTTCCTCTTGAGGCAAGGATCACCACCTTTCTACTCAGTTCGGAGTCTTTAGTAGGAAGCAGCATCTGGGGTTTGCCTTTTCCTTCTGCCTTTTGCTTGACTTGCTTATTCCCTTTGCCTCTGTTGTCTGAGTACTAATTCTTCTTGTGCAGGGAATATGGCAGGATCGACATCAAAGGCGATGGAGGACTTCAAGAAGAATAAGGCGACGAGGGCAGCAAAGGTCGACTATAGGGACCAGACGTCAGCTTCCTAGGATGTGGAGATCTTTGAGACCCCGAGCACCATGAGGAAGTCTCAGCAGAAGACCATCACCCCCTCTTCCTAGGCCATGAAGCATAAAGGCGTGGGCACAAGGTCCTCATCTCTTTCTCCCTTTGACGTGGATGATACCATGGGATAGCTGAAGGTCCAGGTATTCCCTGCAGTGAGCGTTTCTTATCGTTACTCTAACTATGTTGGAGTGCTTTCCTTTCTTCAAAGGAAGATGTTGGAGGTAAGCGTATGGCTTTGAGTTTGTGGATCTCTTACTTGTCTCCACTTGTTTTTAACTTTGCTCTCTGTTTGTGGTCAGATGACTGCTTTCCTCCATCATGCGGAGGATAAGGTGTTAATGGAGGCAACTAAAGTAAGGAGGGTCATGGTGGAGGACCACATCCGCAGGCTCCAAGCTGAGCAGAAGAAATCGGCTGACTAGGAGAAGGAGCTGAGGGAGATGAAGAACCTCGCCCAGGGATTGGAATCAATGAACCAGAAGGACTCTGACCGTACCCAAACACTGATTGTGGAAAAAGCTGATCTGGAGAAAGAGGTGGAGGAGCTTAGGGCCAGGGTCAGTTTCTTTGCTGACGAGAAGGTCGTGGTGGTCAATGGTGCAAAGATCATAAGGCACTGGGAGATGTCAAGGGATTGGCTCAATAGAAACACAAGCTCCAAGAACTTGCAAGAGAATTTTGATAACTATAAGTTGTTATAGAGACCGAGGCTGAGGTAAACAACCTCTCAACTCCCAGCTTTGAGGATGAGCCTATGATTTCGCTGCCTAGAAGCCTCAAACCTAGCCGATGCTGATGCCGAGATGTCTCCCTCTACAGACCAAGCTTGAATGATCCCTGACCCCCCTCATCAAAAAAATTATTTTATTCTTTGCACTTGGGACTTTTTTATTGGAACTTGTAGTACCAGCCCCTGCGTGGGAATTTTATGCCCCTTGTGGGCTTTTCTAGAACTTGTTTGGCCTTTCTAGACCTTGGTCTTTTGTTGCCCTTCGGGGCTTTTTTAATTTTTTAGACTTTAATAGAACGCCCTTTGTGGCTTTTATTAATGCCTCTCCTTCTTATAATAATTTCTTAGCTATTTGCGCACGTAAGCCACTTACTATGATAAGGTGATTAATCCATAGAACCGGTTGACCTCTTGTTTTTATTCAGCCTCTAGTCTTTTAGGACTAACGTTATCTAGCCTCCAACAATTGATTAGTCTGGATTTTTAGCGAGCCTCCAGCGTTTTAGCTAGCCCTTCAGCGTTTGCTCAGCCTCTGGCTTTTAGTTTACTTCTTCGGCATTTGCTCAGGCTCTAGCTTTGGCTAGCCTTTCGGTGTCCGCTCAGCCTCTAGCTTTTTGCTAGCCGTTCGTACTTCTTGCCTAAAAACGTGTGTTTTCAGCTTTTCTGAAGGGACTTATGATCATGGGGTTAGAGTTCATACCAATTCCCCTTTTTCTCCTTTTTTTGAACCTTTTGTCTTTTCCCTTTACACAATATTTATTAAGGTTTCGGTACTACTATGCCACTCTTGTGTGACCACTGTCTGTTGTTCTGAACTCTGCTTTCTGCAACAAGCCATTGTCAGTCTTTAGGTTATAGTGTCGTGTCTCACCCTTTTTATGATAAAGGGGACAGTTCAGTAGCTTTTCTGCAGCTTCTCACGTCTAGGTAAGCAGGTTTGGCATGCTTCTTGTTCAGGTTATACCATTTTGTTTTTCGTCTGGCCCGACAAACATGGGTAAGCACTTGTCACCTTATCTCTGTTTAGCAAGAGTAGGCAATTTTTTCTGGCTCTCTTTTGGTTATTTTCCCTTGTTTGAACGAGGATTTTAGCGTCGAGTACGTTTCTTTAATATTCTTGTTTTGAGAGATAAATGTTTTCAACTTATTTGCCCCTTGCTTTGTTTATTTTCGGTGGTGGAAATAAGTTTTTTTTATTAAAGATAATCCTTCCATGGATGCAATGGGATCGTAAATTATTATGCGTAAAGGAAAAGCAACTTTGGTTAAGCGCAAAAATCAAAAACATATCTTGGCAATGTGATCATATGGGTTAGGGGCCTTTCCTTGAAGAAGTAGGAGTTTAGGTGTAACGCATTCCAGCTATTTGGCTGTACTTTTTCATACCTATCCTGTAACTTATAAGCCCCTAAGCCTTTCACTTCTATGATTTGGTGCGGCCCTTCCCATCGAAGCGCCATTTTCCGGCCGCCTTTTCCCTAGTGTTATCGAAGACTCGTCTTAGGAAAATTCGCCTTGCTGGAAGATTTTGGTCTAGAATATCTTATTACAGCTGCAAGCTATTTCTTGCTGGTGTTGCCAATTTTTTACCCTTGCGGCTTCCCTTTTTTCGTCTAAGAGATCCAGGGAAAGGGCCATCAGCTATTCGTTTTCCTCTGGGGACGAATGTTCTGTCCTGATTGTAGGAACTTTGACCTCGGCAGGGGACACCGCCTTTGATCCGTAGACCAAAGAGAAGGGTGTCTCGCCTGTAGCCTTCGTGGTGGTGGTTTGGTAAGCACATAATGCGACAGGGAATTCTTCGACCCAATTGCCTTTTGCTTCACTTAAGCGTTTCTTCAGGAGGCTTACAATAGTTATGTTTGTGGATTCGGCTTGCCCGTTTGACTGAAGGTGTGTTGGCATGGTGAAACTTAGCTTTATGCCCCAGTCCTTGCAAAACTTCTTAAGTTTTCGCTAGTGAGCTGAGGGCCATTATCTGTTACGATCTCCTGGGATACCCCAAACCGGGTTACCACATGTTTCCAGAGGAATCTTTTGATATCGACGTCTGTGATCTTTCTCATGACTTCCGCTTAACACAACTTGGAGAAGTAGTTTGTTACTACCAATAAGAACTCTTTCCGGCTAGGGGCCCTCGAGAATTTTCCCACTATGTTCATGCCCCACTTCATGAATGGCCATGGCAAAATTAATTGATTTAAGGTTTTCAGGTGGAAGTTTGGAGACTGGAGCATACCTTTGACATTTGTCGTAGTGTTTTACCATGTGGAGCGAATCGTCGGCCATGGTAAACCAGTAGTATCCAGCTCTTCTGGCCCTGAGCACGGGGCTCTTGCCGCCGGAGTGAGATCCGTATTCACCTTCATGTAGTTCGCGAAGGACCAAGTTTATATCCCTTGGGGCTACACACTTGTCTTGCTGGATGTCTTTTGATCAGACAATAGCGTGCTGCTTGTCTTTTGATATTTCTGCATTCGTTTCTTATGTTCGGAAGTGTATCATCCTTTAGGTAAGAGATAATAAGACTCATCCTATTTCCGGTTTCCTCGATGTTGGTAACTCGGAGTGCTCCTGCGTCCTCATCCATGGCTGGCCATTGCAACATAAACAAGGGAATACTGATTGGATCCATGGTTTTCAGGGCTCAAGTTAGGTTAGCAAGAGCGTCGGCGTGCGAGTTTTTCTCCATGGGGATTTGATGGAGCTTGCACTTTTAAAATGATTCGATGAGCTTTTCGGCTATTGCCAGATATTTGGCCATACTTTCATATTTTGCCTGGTAATCGCCTTGTGTCTGGCTTACGATTAGCTGGGAATCAATATAAACCTTCAGATTCTCTATTCCCAAATCTTTTGCCAGACTGAGCCCTACGATTAGTGCTTCATACTCGCTATCATTATTGGTGGCTTTGAAATTGAATCTCACTGCTCTAGATGCAGCTTCTCCGTTTAGGGATACAAGCACGTGGGCTACTCCAGCTCCACTCACTTTGCTTGATTCATCCATGTAGAGTGTCCATTCTGCCTCGCCCTTTTCTTCTTGCTCGATTTTGATCTCTTCTTCTATGCCGGGTGTCATCGATGGAGAAAATTCTACCACAGAGTCAGCTAGGACTTGTTATAATATTGTGAAGGCACAACGAAAGATCTAATCATACTCTCCTAGCTCTACTATCCATTAGCCTAGCCTTCCAGATACTTTCGGCTTGTGCAGCACATTTTTTATAGGTAACAATGTGACCACCACCACGGGGTGAGAATTAAAATATGGGTGGACCTTCCTAGCTGCCATAACCAGTACAAGGGCCAATTGTATCAAATGACTGTAGTGTGTTTCCGCATCGAGAAGTGACTTGCTAACGTAGTAGACTGGATGTTGCCTGCTTCTGTCTTCCCTAACAAGAATGGCACTCACGGCGTGTTCATAAACGGCCAAATATAGCAGAAGTGGTTCTCTGTCCTGGGGTTTGGCGAGGAGAGGCAGCGTGGTGAGGTACTCTTTGACCTTGAGCAGGGCGTGTTCGCACTTTTGTTCCCATTCGAACTTCTTGGTGTCTTTGCACTTTTGGTCCCATTCCCGAACTTCTTGTTTGAGAATCTTGATATGAATCTACTCAGGGCTGCCATCCTTCTCGTCAGCTTCTGAACGTCCTCTGGAGTTTTGGGAGAGGGAATGGCATGAAAAGCTCTGATTTTCTCTTGCTTTGCCTCTTTTCCTTGGTACGTTACAAGAACTTTTCAGAGCTTACCCTAAAGGAGCACTTGGAGGGATTGGGCTTCATATTGTACTTTCTCAACCTTGAGAAAGCTTGCTCCAAGTCGGCAATTTTGTCTTCTGCTTCTAGGGACTTGACCAGCATGTCGCCTATCTAAACTTCCATAGTCTGGCTGATTTGATAATTCCTAAGGTACATAGTGACGTACTAGGGAATAGAGGCAAACCCATAGCAAATCACGTAATTCCCTCTCCCAAAACTCCAAAGGACGTACATAAGTTGATAGGAAGTGTTATCGGTGATTTTGGTCGTCCTTTGTAGCACTACGGAAGCTAGAGGTCAATGAATGTTTAGTAATGGTTTTAGAACGTTAAAGCTAAGCTCGAAGATCGGAGATGGCAAAAGAGTTGCTTGTTGTATTGATTCTTTGCTTAGGGTTTTCGTGCGTACAAGTTTTACCCTTGAGCTTGGTATTTATACATGTGTTTCATGATTAACTCTCCAAAATTGGATATATCATGATTATCTGTAGAATATATGCATCTTTATCTAGAATACATGTCATTATCTACTAATTTAAATAGCGAAAATAGGGGAGAGGCGGTGGTCGGCTGGCTTCCGGCTATGCTTGGTCGTCTGACTTTCGGCTTCCGGCTATGGGACGTCGTCTGGCTTCCTACTTCTGGGCATTCCCCTGTTTTGAGGTCTTAGTGTTGTACTCCATATAAGTCTGAGGAATTCCCATGACCTAAATTACTCCCAACAGTTTGCCCCTTATTGCGCATGTTCGATCCGAAGCTGTGGAATAACATGTCTTCCAGGTGGCTTAGGCAGGAAGCCAGTAGTCGCTTGGCCTTTTTAACAGTGAATTGCGTCGCCTCTACTTTCCATAAGCGTTTGCTTGCTTTTGGTTCGAGTTTTATCAGATAATGAGCATTGCTACGACAGGAGGTTGCGTCTGGCTCTTTGTCGTATGGCCTCAGGGCTTTGAATTTTTAACTTTCGTGAGTCGTTTGCAGCTTTCAAGGAGGATTGTTTTGTTTGAAAAATCCCAGCTATTTGACTTGGTGAAGGGAAGAATTCATAGCCATTAGCAAAGATTTGTGAATATTTGAAGAGAGAGAAAATAGACGTTACTATCTCGCGAGATTCGCGCTAATGATTGGACATGTGTGGCTTATTTCAATTTCTCCTCTTTCTTTTAAACCTTTTCTTCTTTCTTCTTTGGTATTTCCGCTTCATCTTCTTCCTTTCTTTGCTAAAACTCTTACTCCCGGAATCCTTATCAGGCTTTCGATCTGCGATTCTAAGGTTAGATCGTCTTCTTCCTTCCTCTTTTTGCTTCTTCTAGGATAGATTCCAGGGGTCAATCTTTAGGATTTCAGACCAGCCTTAGCTTTGAGGTCTTTCTTTTCCCAACAAATCTTTAGATCCAAGATCAGAACTTTTCTTGAACCCAAGCATGACCCGCTCCGGCGATGAGTTTTCTCTAGTGGCCTCATCCTCCGCCGGTGCTTAATTAGGACTAGTCCGTCTCCAGAGGCCGATGGTCTTCCGAGGACACGGAGATCCAAGAGGCTTACCCGCTGCCGATGGGCTCTGCCATGGGTCCGGAGCTTATGAAGGTTGGCCCTTTCTCAAATGTGAACTCTGAGATTTTGGATGAGTGGAGGCAGAAGTACTCCATTGGATCAGGCATTCACTTGAGATTGCCTGGGAAGGATGAAAGGGCTTCTGATTGCCCAGGAGACAAAATAGCCATGTACAAAGGCTATTTCGAGGCTGGAGTAAGGGCTACAGTGCCTGCCCTGGTGAGGAAGGTCTCGGAGCATTTCAACATTTGCCCTTCCCAGCTGAACCCACTGTCTTGGAAGATTCTTACTACCGTCCAAGTCCTTAACGAGTTCCATGGGCTGTATCTTGGCATTGATAAGCTCCTTTACTCTTACTATTCCACCCACGTTCTTCCGGGTGAAGGTAGGTACTACTTCGACCCTCGTGCTGGTGCTCCCTTGGTGTTGGAGCTAGAGAGGGAGGAAAGGAAAGGGGCGGCCTTCCCGATGCATTGGGCCCTGAAGTTTGTCTTTATGAGAGTCAGAACTTCTCTTGGGTTCTCTACTCTATGGAGATTCACTGGTAGGCTTAGGATGCTTTTGTTTTTGCCGCTTCCAGTTTGGTCATTAACCCTTTTAATCTTTTGCCTTTGCAAAAGCATATACAGAGAAGTCGGAGGTGGGAAAGGAGAAGGCGGAAGAGACTTTGGAGATCTCTGCTGAGGAAAGGAGTATCCCGTTCGTTTTGAGTTAAGAAGCGTTGAGCTAGAGCAACATAAGAGGTTTGCTCCTTGTTTTTTTTACTTCCTTTGTTTTTTTTACTTCCGGCTGGATTCTTGACTGATCTTTTGTCGTCTTCCAGGAAATATGTCAAGATCCAGATCTAAGGTACTGGAGGACTTCAAAAGGGCTCAGGCGGCAAGAAAGGCAAAGTTGGCGTCTGGGAGCAAGGCTCCGGAGGTGGTAGAGATCTCGGAATCACCTTCGGCTAGGTCCAAACGGAAAGGAACCCAGAAGGCCACCGCCTCTAGCAAGAAGCAAAAGGATCCTCTCGCCAAGCATCCTTCCTCCTCTATCGGCGATCTCGATGGCGCCCTAGAGCACTTGCAGAGATCTGTCTTCCCTGCGCTTCCTTCTGACCCTCCTAACTTTGGTGATCTGGGCATCTTCGACCAGGTCCAAAAGGGACTGATCAAGCTAATTGGCCTACCTTTGGCTTCTGGTTACTATTTGGTTGTCTAATTTTGTTTTGGCTAACCTTCTTTCTTTTTTGTTGCTAACCTTGTGGCTTCTCTCTTCCATGCCAAGGATCAGGTCGCTACTGAGGTGATCATTGCAGGGAAGGCTCAGGTGGAGGATTGCCTTGCCAAGCTGAGGACGGAGAAAGACAGGTCTGCTGGCTTGGAGAAGGAGCTGAAGGAGATGAAGGAGATGAAGGAGCTTCACCGGGGGCTGGAGTCGGAGAAGGAGAAGGCGACATAAAAGGTCCTTAGCTTGAATAAGAAGAAGGCGAAGCTGGAAGAGGAACTTGGCAACCTGGACGCCCGACTTGTCACCTTTACGGTTGAGATGTCCATGGCCGTCAATGGTGCCAGGATCATGAGGCACTGGGAAATGGTTCGAGACTACCTCAGGGGTGAGGCCAAGTCTCGGAACTTGCAGGAGGAGTTTGAGAACTACAAGCTGGGGGCAATCGCGGAGGCAGAAGAAAATGGCCTCGAAGCTCCCACCTTTGAAGATGAATCAGAGATTCCTCCTGCCTTAGCTTCTATTCGTCCAGCGGTCTCCGAGCCAAATGTTGAGAAGTCTGCCTCTCCTGATCCTCCAACTGCCTAGCCTCCAGACCCATAATTAAGAAGAAGGTTGCTTTCCCCTTGTGGTATTTTATTTTCTTTTTTGTCGATGGCGTGCCCCAGCGTGGGTTTACTCTTGCCCCTTGCGGTAGTTGTAATGACTTTGGTGGCCTTAGTGGCCTTCACTCTTCGTTAGCCTTCTTGGCCTTATTTCTGTTTGCCCTTCGGGGCTTAAAATTCATCCTCTGGCCCTTAGTGGTTTCTTATGAATATCTCTTTTAGCTCTCTATTGTCTTTTCGCCTTAGTGAGCTTTTGACTTAGATTTAGAGATGATGCTTTGGCAGGCTTCTTATCATCAGTGCTTTGACCGGCTGGCTTCTGGCTATTAGCCTCTGGCCTTTGCTTTGATCGGCTGGCTACTGGCTATGAGCTTCTAGCCTTTGCGCCTCAATCAGCTGGTTTCTAGCTTTGAGCCTCTAGTCTTTGTGCCTTGATCGGCTGGCTTATGGCTATGATCTTCTAGCCTTTGTGCCTTGATCGGCTAGCTTCTAGCTTTGAGCCTCTAGCCTTTGTGCCTTGATAGGCTGGCTTCTAGCTTTGAGCCTCTAGCCTATGTGCCTTAGCGATTGGCTTCTGGCTATGAGCCTATAGCCTTTTATCGATATTCCAGCTATTTGACTTATGGCTTATTGGCCTCTAGTCTTTGCCATGTCTTGCGAGAGTTCTTTCAGTTATGAATTGGGATAATCTCATTATCTCTCTCTCTTTTTTTTTGAGGGAGTTCTTCTTCTTGTACTTAGACAATGTTTAGGTTCCCCAGACGCGTTTTTAGCCTCTTGATACCCGGAGGTATCTTCTGGCTTATTAGCATTCTGTTACCCGGAGGTAACCACTAGCTTGCGTTTTTGGCCTTTTGATACCCGGAGGTATCTTCTAGCTTTTTGGCATTCTATTACTCGAAGGTAACCACTAGCTTGTATTTTTTAGCCTCTTGATACCCGGAGGTATCTTCTGGCTTTTTGGCATTCTGTTACCCGAAGGTAAGCACTATGTTGTATTTTTGGCCTCTTGATACCCGGAGGTATCTTCTGGCTTTTTGGCATTTAACTATCCGAAAATAGCTGATTTTGCTTTGCTGCACTCTGCTTCCTGCAGTGAAGCCACTCTCAGTCTTATTGGTTTTGCTGGTATGAACCTCCCCCGCATAGGGGTCCAAGTGCAAGACTTTTCTTCTACCTCCCACTTCTGGGTAAGTAGGTATAGGTGAGGCTCCTGTGATCAGACCGCAAAGCTTTTGCATTTACTGCGGCCTGGTAAGCAAGGTTAAGCTTGTTTTTGCTTTCTGCTCAACACTCTTCTTTCTGGTTAGCAACTCTCTGTTGAGCAGGATAAGCAATTTTTGTCTCTTGCTTTCTTTCGGGAATTTACCCTTGTCCAAGCAGAGTTTCTTTCTCTTTTTTTTGAGCTTTTCGCTTTTGCTTTTGAAGGGTACGTTGCTTATGCTACTCCTTTATTGAGGAGTAGTCATTCAACTTATTTGCCCCTTGTTTTTTGCTTTTGCTTTGTAAGGGTACGTTGCTTATGTTACTCGTTTATTGAGGAGTAGTCATTCAAGTTATTTGCCCCTTGCTTTTTAACTGAACTTTCTCATGAGAAAGCAGTTGTTTTATTGATGGGTATCCGTCCTTAGACGTATCATGATAACATAAACAGATGTAAAAGAAATTGAAAATCCAAAGCAGAAAAACGTATCTGGAGTATTGTTGTCCAGGTCAGGGGCGTTCTTTTAGAAGAAGTAAGACTTTATGTGTAACGCATTCTAGCTACTTAGCTGTACTTTTCGGTACCTGTCTTGTAAATTGTATGCCCCTGCTCCTTTGACTTCCACGATTTGGTATGGTCCTTCCCAGCCAGACGCCAACTTTCCCGTGGCCTTGTCCCTGGTATTCTTAAAGACTCGGCACAGCACCTATTCTCCTTGTTGGAACGTTCGGGTTCGTACCTTCTTGTTATAGCTGCGAGCTACTTCTTGTTGGTACTTCCAGTTTTGGATTCTTGCGGTTCACTTTTTTCGTCAAGGAGATCCAAGGACAAAGCCATCAGCTCTTCATTTTCTCTTGGGGTTAGAAGTTCTGACTTGGCTGTGGGGACACTGACTTCGGCTGGGGACACTGCCTTTGTTCCGTAGACTAGGGAGAAAGGTGTTTCGCTTGTTGAAGTCTTAATGCTGGTTCGACGTGCCCATAGGGTAGTTGGAAGTTCTTCGACCCAGTTGCCTTTAGCGTCGTCCAGCCTCTTTTCAGAAGGTTGACTACCATATTCTTAGTGGATTCGGCTTGCCCATTGGATTGTGGATGTCTTGGAGTTGCGAAACTTAGTTTTGTGCCCCAATCTTCGCAAAACTTTTTGAAGATTTTGCTTGTGAATTGCGGACCATTGTTTATAACTATCTCTTGAGGCGTTCTGAATCGTGTTACTACGTTCTTCCAAAGGAACCTCTTGATTTGGACATCCGTAATCTTGCTTAAGGCTTCTGCCTCCACCCATTAGGAAAAGTAGTCTGTGACTACCAAGAGGTACTCCAGCTGCCCAGGAGCTGTCGGGAATTTTCCCATGATGTCCATTCCCCACTTCATGAATGGCAAAGGAGACCTCACAGACTTGAGGTTTTCCAGGGGTAGCTTGGATACTTGGGCGTGCCTATGGCATTTATCACAATACTTGGCCATCTGGAGGGCGTCTTGGGCCATTGTAGGCAAGTAGTAGCCTGCTCTCTTGTCTCTTAGTACAAGGCTTCTTCCACTAGAATGGGATTCCCATTCGCCCTCATGTAACTCCTTGAGGACGAGATCTGCGTCTTCCGGCTATATGCATTTGAGGTATGGACCCGAGAAGGATCTTGTATAGAGTATTCCGTGGATCAGGGAGTAGCGAGATGCTTGCCTTTTGATCTTTCGGCATTTACTCCTCAAATTGGGCAGGACGTCATCCTTTAGGTAGGAAGCAATTGGCGTCATCCAGGTTTCTTCTTCTTCTATGTTGGAAACCTAAGGCTCTTCAGCATCCTCATCAGTAGCTGGCCATTGGAGAACCAACAAGGGTACGCTAGTTGGCTCCGTTGTTTTTAGGGCTGAGGCTAGGCTGGCCAAGGCGTCCGCATGCGAGTTTTGCTCCCTTGGGATCTGCGTGAGTTTGCATGCTTTGAACGAATAAACAAGTCTCTTGGCTATGGCCAGCTACTTGGTCATGCTAGCGTCTTTGGCCTTGTAGTCGCCTTGCGTTTGGCTTACAATCATTTTGGAATCACTGTAACCTTGTAGGTTTTCTATTCCCAAGTCTTTTGCCAGGCTGAGTCCCACAATTAAGGCTACATACTCACTTTCATTGTTGGTGGCTCTAAATTTGCATCTTACTGCTCTTGATACCACTTCTCCTCTTGGTGAGAAAAGCACGAGGCCTACGCCTGCCCCTCGTATATTTCTAGATCCGTCTACATAGAGTTCCCATTCCTCTTTACTTTTATTTTCTTGCTGGATCTTGACCTCTTCTTCTGTCCCTGGTACCATCGCCTGGGAGAATTCTGCTATGAAGTCTGCCAGGACCTGTGATTTGATCGCCGTGGCAGGGCGGAAGATCATATCATAATCTCTAAGTTCCACTGCCCATTTGGCCAATCTCCCAGATACTTATGGCTTATGGAGTACAGACTTGATAGGGAAAGATGTGACGACTATCATTGGGTGAGCCTGGAAGTAGGAACGCAGCTTTCTGGTCGAGACGACCAAGGCGAGAGCTAGTTTCTCCAGGTGGCTATAGCGAGTCTCGGTATCCAGAAGGGATTTACTTACATAGTACACCGGACACTGCTTGCTTTCTTCTTCCTTGACCAAGACGGCGCTTACGGCGTGCTCTGCGACGGCCAGGTACAGGAGCCGATGCTCTCCATCTTGGGGTTTGGAGAGAAGAGGTGGCGTTGTGAGCTACTCTTTGAGTTTGACTAGGGCATCTTTGGCCTCTTGGTTCCATTCGAATTTCCCTATGAACTTTAGGGCTTCAAAGAATGCATGTGACTTGTCGGATAGCCTGGATATGAATCTACTCATGGCCGCCATTCTTCTGGTGAGCTTCTGGACGTCTCGTGGAGTCTTGGGCGATGGGATCGCCTAGATCGCCCTTATTTTCTCTGGGTTTCCTTTAATTCCCCTCTATGTGACTATGTGCCCCGAAAATTTCCCGGAGCTTACTCCGAATGAGCACTTAGAGGAGTTGAGCTTCATGTTGTACTTCCTCAAGGTAGAGAAGGCTTGCTGCAGGTGGGCTATGCGGTCTTCCTCGTCTAAGGACTTGATCAACATGTCGTCTATATAGACTTCCATGGTCTGGCCGATTTGGTCTGTGAACATCATGTTGACTAGCCTCTGATAAGTGGATCCTGCATTTTTCAACCCAAAAGGCATTACCTGGTAGCAGTAGATTCCATGAGAGGTCATGAAGGACGTCTTTTCCTTGTCGTCTGGGTGCATGAGTATTTGATTGTACCCGGAAAAGGCATCCATGAAGCTCATTAGCTGGTGTCCAGCTGTGGCATCCACTAGCTTGTCTATGTGGGGAAGCGGGAAAGGATCCTTGGGACAAGATATGTTTAGATCCGTGAAATCTATGCAAACCCGCCACTGTTCGTTCTTCTTTCGAACCACGACGACGTTTGCTAGCCAATCCGGATAGTGGACCGCTCTAATGAACCCAGCCGCCAGGAGATTTTTGATTTCATCATTGATGATCTGGTCTCGTTCAGGTGCGAACATGCTCCTTTTTTGCTTGACTGCCGGGTATTTGGGGTCCACTTGCAGCTTATGGACTATGACTTCCGAGTCTATTCCTGGCATATCCACATGGGACCAAGTGAAGCAATCCGCATTGGATCTGAGAAAGTCTATCAGCCTTTGGAGTATGCCTTCTTGCAATCGTGCCCCTATTTTGAGGTTTCTGCCTTGCTCTCCGAGTACCAGAGGAACATCGTCCAGCTGTTCCACTTTAGGCTCTTGAGTATGCAATACGGGAAGTGGCCTCTATAATTGCTATAACAGAGTCGTCTTTCCCTTCCAAGTGATATGGTAGCATGATCGAGCATTTTCTTGATCACCCTTGATCTCTTTCATTTCCCATGGGGTCGGAAAATTGAGTACTTGGTGCAGGGTTGACGACACGGCTCTCATCTCGTGTATCCAGGGTTTTCCCATGATCATGTTGTAGGCAGAGGGACAGTCTATGATGGAAAACTTAGTGGATAAGTTGATTCCTCCGGCGCATACCAGAAGCGCTATCTCTCCAATAGTCTGCTTGACTTCCCCACTGAAGCCCACCAACGGCATGGTCTTCTTGACTAGGGTTTTCTGGGTCAGACACAGGTCCGTGTATGCTCCCTCGGAAAGTACGTTTGTAGAGCTCCCGTTGTCGATAAGTACTCTCTTCACCAAACAATTTGCCACCAACAAAGAGACAACCAATGCGCCATGATGTGGTGTCAGGATCCCATATTGTCCTCCAGTCGTGAAATTTATGACTTCCTGGCTGAGATTCTGGCGCTTGACTTCCGGGGTGCTATGATTGTTATTAGCGAGCCTTGTGCTTTTCTTGGCAGCAGCGTGTGTGATGCAACTTATCTCCGAACCTCCCGAAATGACATTGATCACCCTATTGTGCCTTGGGAATCAGGTGCTTGACGACCGGCTGGGACTCCTTCTTCCTGGTTATCCAGCATCTCTTTAGCCTTTTTGGAAAAGAATTCTCGTAGGTGTCCCTTCTTGAGCAGCTCGTTGACTTCTATTCTTAAGGATATGCAATCCTCTGTCCTGTGACCGTGGTCATTGTGGAAGTCGCACCATTTGTTTGCATTCCGGCAATGGTCGGGTGACCTCATTGGGGCCATTTGACTTGGCCTCCTATCTCTTTCAAGACTCCTACCAGCTCCGCGCTTGATATTGACAAGTTGAGTATGTCCGATCAAGTATGTACCGA
Organism: Anastatica hierochuntica; assembly: GCA_900406275.1. NCBI lineage: Eukaryota > Viridiplantae > Streptophyta > Magnoliopsida > Brassicales > Brassicaceae > Anastatica > Anastatica hierochuntica. Next base: position 5,646 of record OVAN01005275.1, on the reverse strand, counting down.
TAGGAATCTGTTGACGTCTAGCATACCCAGAGGTTTGTGTCCTTTGGCTCCCTTTTGTCCATCGTCTCTGGTAGGTCTTTGGTAAGGCTTATCATCTCTGGCCGTCTTCTCGGTCCTCATGACCCTAGTTTCTTGCCTGGTAAACAGATCTTCTTCCCACTTGATCTGCGCCTGGGCCTGGGAGAGCACGTCTTCCATCGTTCTGCATTGGTACTTGGTGAGCTCCTTGTATAGATCACCATCAGACAGAAGTCCTCTCTTGAAGTCAGAAATTGTGGTGGGAACACTGCAGTTTGGGATTGTGAAAGTAGCTCCTGAGTGGCTCTGCCTTACGCTGCCTGATCTCATAAAAGTCATCAGAGGACTTCAGGGTCACTTTGCTGCTAGCAAATTGCTCCACAAACAGATCAGTCATATGAGCAAAGGATCTTATGGTTCCGGTTGGAATCGATATGAACCATTGCAAGGCGGCCCCTGTCAAGCTACAGCCGAAACTCTTGCACATGGCGGCCTCCTTGTGCTCCTTTCTGGATTGCCACAGTAAGCATCTTCTGCTTGTACTATGCAATGTGATTGTCTGGGTCGGAAGTCCCGTCGTACGGCTTGATGAATGGAAAGGTGAACTTCTTGGGCGTGTTGGTGAGGGCGATCTCTTTTGAGAAGGGAGTGTCTGCATAAGAGCTTAGGGTAATTTTCCTCAGAGGGGCCGCGAAACCCAGAAGTCGTTCGATCACCGACTGCAGTGCCTCAAATTTGTTGGAGAACATCTGCTCCATTCGTTTAGCCTCGTAAGAGAGTGGGGCGAGGCATGCGGCTTGCGGCTCTTCTGTATCCATCAGGTCTTCTTACTCTTGAGCAAGGTTTTGGTCCTCCTGGGTCCCTATGGCTGCTGGGTTTCCTCTTTCTCCCAGGTTATTGGTAGGAGGAGTTTCCAGAGTTGGCATCCGGGGTACCTGGATCTTGAACCTTTTATTTGTGGCTTGATTCGCCGTCAGGGCCGAGTTTGCCTATTTGACGGTCTCGTTTTTCCAGCTCAAGTTACTGCCGGTGCTGCGTGTTCTCTTGGAGAGTTTTGGAATGAGCCTCCATCTGCTGCCTTAGTGTTTGAAGCTATGCAGCTGCTGCATCAGCTCCAGTTGGAGTCTGATCCCTTCGAAGCTGCTCCATATCTCCTAGTCTCTTTTGCAAAGTCTCTAGTTTAGATCGCATCTCCTCGTAGGTGAGCTCTGCTCATGCTGGTGTGATGTTACCTGATCCATGATTGTCTCCAACCATCATCACGTAGTTGTTTTTGAAAGCTCCCCTCTCTCTAGCACCAACTATTATGGGTGATTTTGGTCGTTCTTTGTAGCACTACGGAAGCTGGAGGATAATGAATGTTTAGCAATGGTTTTAGCACGTTAAAGCTAAGCTCAAAGATCAGAGATGGAAAAAGAGTTGCTTGTTGTATTGATTCTTTGCTTAGGGTTTTCGTGCATATACGTTTTACCCGTGAGCTTGGTATTTATACATGTGTTTCATGATTATCCCTTCAAGAATTGGATATATCATGATTATCTGTAGAATATATACATCTTTATCTAGAATAAATGTCATTATCTACTAATTTAAATAGCAAAAATAGGGGAGAGGCGGTGGTCGGCTTGCTTCCGACTTCCGACTATGCTTGCTCGTCTGACTTCCGGTTTCCGGCTATGGGACGTCGTCTGGCTTCCTGCTTCTAGGCATTCCCCTACTTTGAGGTCTTACTGTTGTACTCCATCTAAGTCTGGGGAAATCCCATGACCTAAATTACTCCCAACAGGAAGGATGGCAGCTCTGAGCAGATTCATATCTAGACTCACAGACAAGTCCCATGCTTCTTCGAAGCCCTCATGGACACCAAGAAGTTTGAATGGAACCAAAACTGCGAAGACGCACTGCTCGAGCTCAACGAATATCTCACCATGCCGCCTCTCCTTGCCAAACAGAGAACCGCTTTTGATTACTTGGTCGTCTCTGAGCATGCTATAAGTGCCATCATGGTCAGACAAGAAGGGAGCAAGCAACATACGGTCTACTACGTTAGCAAGTCATTCTTGACACAGAGACACGCTATAAACACATGGAGTAGCTGGTTCTTGCCTTGGTTATGGCAACCAGCTTGCCCCTTTGTATTTCCAATATCACCTTGTGGTGGTGGTCACATTGTTACCCATGAAAAATGTGCTGCACAAGCCAGAAGTGTCTAGAAGACTAGCCAATGGGCAGTGGAACTAGGAGAATATGATGTGATCTTTCGCCCAACCACTGGAATAAAATCACAAGCCCTAGCGGATTTTGTAGCAGAATTATCCCCATCAATGACACCCCGGGTAGAGGAAAAAATCAGAATCCAATGAGCAATAAAGGCCACAGAAGAATGGACACTATACGTAGACTGATCAAGCAACATGAGAGGAGCCAGGGTAGGGCTTGTCATTGTATCCCCAAGCGGGGAAGTTGCATACAAAGCAGTTAGATGCAATTTTAAAGCCACCAATAACGAAAGTGAATACGAAGGCTTAATCGTCGGGCTCCGCTTGGCAAACGATATGGGGATAGAGAACCTAAAGATTTACAGTGATTCCCAGTTGATAGTAAGCCAGACGTAAGACAATTATCATGTAATGCAAGCATGGCCAAATACCTTGCCATAACCAGAAAACTTATCGAATCATTTAGAATATGCGAACTAAAGAAAATCCCCATGGAGAAAACCTCACACACCGATGCATTGGCCAACCTGGCCTCAGCCCTCAGGACCACGAAGCCAATCAACATCCCTTTGCGTGTACTTCAGTGGCCAGCCACCGACAATGATGCATAAGCGCTTCAGGTCCCCAACATCGAGGAGACAAGACATTGGATGAGCCCTATTATATCCTACTTGAAGGACGATGTCTTGCGAAACAAATGAAGTGAATGCCAAAAGATCAAAACACTAGCAGCACTCTACTGCTTGATCCAGGGGAAACTTTACAAAAGATGCTTCTCTAGGCCATACCTCAAATGCATGGCCCCAAAAGAAATTTACTTAGTCCTCTGGGAACTTTATGAAGGCAAATGCAGATCTTATTCCAGCGGCAAAAGTCTCACGCTCTGAACGAAAAGAGCTAGATACTATTGGCTCACCATGGCCAACGACCCGCTTCGGATGGCCAAATACTGTGACAAATGTCAAAGGCATGCTCAAGTGTGTAAGCTCCCGCCTAAAAATCTTAAGTCCATCAACTCACCATGGTCATTCATGAAATGGGGCATGGATATATTATGAAAATTTCCAAAGGCTCTAGGCCAGAAAAAATATCTACTAGTAATAACATACTTCTTCTCTAAATGGGGTGAGGCAAAAGCTATGAGCAAAATCACCGATGTCCACATCAAAAGGTTCCTCTAGAAGCACTTAGTAACCCGGTTCGGGGATACCCCAAAAGATCGTAATAGATAACAACCCGCAATTCACTAGAAAAAACTTCAAGAAGTTCTGCAAAGAATGGGGCATATAGCTGAGTTTAACAACACCAAGACACCCAGAATTAAATGGGCAAGCCAAATCCACAAACAAAACCGTGGTAAGCCTCCTAGAGAAATGCCTACACGAGGCCAAAGGCAATTCGGTTGAATAACTCCCAGCTACATTATGGGTCTACCGAACAACGACATAAATAGCTACAGGCGAGACACTCTTCTCTTTGGGTTACGGATCAGAGGTAGTGTCCTCTGCCGAAGTCATCGTCTCCTATCGAAGTCAGCGTCTCGACTGCCACGACAGAATGCTCATCCCTTGAGGAAAATGAAGAGCTAATGGCCTTGTCCATAGATCTCCTAAAAAAATAGGGAAGCCGCATGAATTAAAAATTGGCAACACCATCAGGAAATAGCACACAACTATAATAAGAATGTCCGGACCAGAACCTTCCAGCAAGGCAAATGGGTATTACGACGAGTCTTTGATAACACTAGGGACAAGGCGGCGGGCAAACTGGTGCCTGACTGGGAAGGACCGTATCAAATCATAGAAGTAAGAGGCTCTGGGACATACAAGTTACAAGACAGGTACGAAAAAATACAGGCAAACATCTATAATGCGTTACACCTAAAGTCTTACTTTTTCTAAGGAATACCCCTGCCCAGACACTCGCCTTGCTAAAAATATGTCTTATATTTTTGCTTTTTCAAGCTTTTTCTCCTGATTTATAATGATTTGTGATTTCATGGCGTCCACATACGAATATTCTTAATAAAATAATTGATTTCTAGAAAAGGAAATCAACAAAAACCAATGGGCAAATAAGTTGAACAATTATCTCTCATGATAAGAATAGTAAAACAACGTACCCAACGCTAAAAATCTTGCTCAAATGAGGGAAAATACCAAAAAGAGACCCGAAAAAATTGACTACTTCTGCTAAACAGAGACAAGGACACAAAATCGTCGATTGCTGAGCAAGAGGTAAAGTGCTTACTAATGTTCGACGGGCCAGACGATAAACGAAATTGTCTAACCTGAGCAAAGAGCACATCAAACCTGCTTACCCAGGCGTGGAAAGTAGAAGAATAACTGTCGAATTGCCTCCTTTTTTTTAAAAGGGAGAGTCACGGCAATATAAACCAAATACTGACAGTGGCTTGCTGCACAAAGCTGAGTTCAACAAAAAATAGATAATGGCCACTGACGTGAGGAAGAGTGCTACATAAACCTTTCAAAACATTGTCTAAGGACAAAGATTAAAGGTTCAAAAAAATGAGGGGGGGGGGGAATTGGTGTAAATTCCAACCCCATGATTCGAAGTCCCTTTGAAAAGCTTGAAAACATATTTTAGGAAAGAAAGGAAAAAGCTAGGCAAGAGCCAGAGGCTAATAAATGACGAGAGGCGAAACGATGCCAATCGAAGAAAAGCCAGAGGCAAATCAGCATCAAGAGGCCAGACGACGCCAGAGGCTAGTCAAAAGCGAGAGGCCAGACAATGATAATCCAAAAAAGACAGCGGTTGAATAATAGCTAGAGGCCAAACGATCATGTAGGATAATCGGAAAATCCTAGCAAAAGGCTTACATAAGTAGATTGTTAAAACAAGATTGTAAAACGGAATGTATTAATAAAAGCCACAACGGGCACAAAGTTAAAGTCTAAAAATAAAAGCACTGAATAGAAAAAAAGGACCAAGGCGTAAAAGGCCAAATGAGTTCTACAAAAGCTCATTAAAGGCATAGCTAAGCCCACGCAGGGGTTGATATCAAGAGCTCAAAAGAAAAAAACCCCAAGGGGGCAGAGCATAATTGTAAATTTTTTGAGGAGGCGTCCTTGTTCAATCGATTAGATTTGGAGTCGGGGACTTCTCGACATCGGAGGTGGCATCAGTAGTGCTAAAGGAATCTAGAGCATGTTGTATGGCAGGCTCATCTTCAAATCGGGGAGCTGGCAAGTTATTCACTGTTGCCTCAGTCTCCATCACCAACTTTCAGTTGTCAAATTCCTCCTACAACTTTGAAGAGCCTGTGTTTCTATTAAGCCAGTCCCTTACCATATCCCAGCGCCCCACAATTTTTTCATCATTAACCGCCATGGCCTTCTGATGCGTTTCCGCTTAGATCTAGGAGGTTTTTAGTCCCTTATATTGCTGG
>OVAN01005274.1:0-23852 GCA_900406275.1 Anastatica hierochuntica | reverse complement strand
AGCTCTACATTACTTCTTGGGTATTCAGGTTCATTCTCATGATCATGGTCTGTTCATTTCACAGGAAAAGTATGCAGAAGACTTACTTGCTGCAGCTGCAATGTCCTTGTGTTCAACCATGCCTACGCCTTTGCCTCTCCTACATAACAAGATTCCTGAGAAAGATGAATTGTTCCCAAATCCCTCCTATTTCAGAAGCCTTGTAGGAAAGCTTCAGTACCTGACATTAACAAGGCTAAACATACAATACTCAGTCAATTTTGTATGTCAAAAGATGCACTCTCCTACTATGTCTGACTACAATCTTCCAAAGAGGATTCTACGCTATGTTAAAGGAACAATAACCATGGGCATGAGCTTCAATAAGGATACTGATAATACTCTTACTGCCTACAGTGACAGTGACTGGGCAGGGTGCAAGATTACCAGAAAGTTTACTGGAGGATATTGTACTTACCTGGGTTCAAATCTTATATCTTGGTCATCTCGAAAACACAAGACTGTCTCAAGAAGCTCCACAGAGGCTGAGTATAGAACCATGTCTGAAGCAGCGGCTAAAGTGACTTGGATCAGTATCATCATGCGTGAATTAGGAATCTCAATTCCTGAAACACCAAAGCTCTTCTGTGACAATCTGTCTGCGATTTATCTCTCTGTAAATCCAACATTCCATGGCAAAACAAAACATTTCGAGCTAGACTACCACTATGTATGAGAAAGGGTAGGTCTAAGAGCTCTGGAAGTTGAGTACATACCGTCCCATGAAGACATTGCAGACATCTTCACCAAATCGCTTTCGATTGCCTCTTTCAACAGGCTCCAAGACAAACTTGGTGTGGTCGAACCTCCCATACTAAGTTTGAGGGGGGCTATTGGAGGAAATACAATCGGGGCTCAGCTGAATCAAGCTAAAGTCACCGGAGGTCAGGATCAGCCGCCGCAAGCTCCTCTGCCTTCGTCATCTTCTCTTGCTCAAACAATAGAAGGGATATTGGGCCCTGGCCCTAAAGAGCAAATTATGAAACACAATCAGGAAAGGCCCAAGCTGAGTCAAATATCAAAGCCCATCATCACAACATCTCAACGTTTATATTTGCAGAAAGAAGAAGACAAGAACAGAGGAAATAACATGGAAGTTTCACAAAAGGACAAGACAATGATTGGGTCCTGCAAAGTGGCAGTCCCATCCTCAGCAATAGATTTGATCCTTCAGAAATGATGAGCTGTCAGTGAAGAAAAACCCTAGAGCTAAAGCTATATAAAGTTATCATCGATTGTAATGTGTATGCATAAAACAATGAGCAATAAAATGAAAGTTTCTATCTTTGTCTATCTTCTCTAAAAACTCTCTTCTTTCATTGTGTGTTTAAACATTTGGAGAAAAAGACCGGATGAGTGAAAATGTGTGCGTCCTAACTCTTTATGGTTTTCCCACGCGGGTCATTGGAACGATCTATGTGTCATTGTCCGCTCCTAATTTACATTTGTTTCTTTGTTTTCCTCGTAGTGTCACAGGAAGAGGATACATTAGGTCTAACTAATTACATACGATTCCACAAGTGCAATCAATCAAATTTTGTGGTAATGAATGCCATGATCTGATGAGTGATATGAATAATCCGTAACATTACATACCAACAACTAGTTTGGTCGTAATTCATTCCGGTTTATACCTTAGAGCAGGATTAGTACTAAAAACCTTTTAAGAGTTCTTAGTTAACATTAATGGATTTTGGATTATGATTGGTAGAACCCATAATGGGGTTCTTAAAAAAAAGTTTGTTTAAAAGACAAGAGAGAGAGAGGTGAAGAGAGAGAGAGAGAGAGAGAGAGAGAGAGGCTAAGAGACCAAATAAGAGTTGTCTCTAGGCTAAAGGTTTTTAGAGCATAAACAACCCTAAGAACCCTTTAAGAGTTCTTAGCTATTTTTAAATTAATAAAGAAATGCTAGGAATCTCTAATGGGTTCTTAGCTTTTTTATACTATTATTGCAAGAACCCCAAATGGGGTTCTTAAAATTTCAAAATAGGCATGGGCATTCGGATCCCCGGATCGGTTCCGGTTCGGATTATTCGGATCCTTCTATTTAGGATCCATTTCAGATCCGATGAATTTTTGGATCCGATCCTCTCATATCCGGATCGATTTTTGAAATTTTGAACGGATCTGAAACGGATCGAAAACCCGAAAAATCATAAAAAACAAAATAGAAAACCGAAAAAACAAAAAAAACCGATCCGAAAATGAAGTATAAGACACGGAAAAAAGGGAAAATGGGATGAAGAACCCACCTAAGATCCGGCTATTCCACAAGAGTTGTAGAGGTCGGGTTCTTACATATATTGATTTTTTTAAAATTAAAAAAAAGTCTAAGAGCCTCCTTTAGAGACCGCACTAATCCTGGTCTTAGACCCATCTCTTAACATTTTTTTTTTAATTTTTTAAAGATTAGTTGGTTTAGATACTTGGTAAGAGCCCCCAATGTTCATGGTCTATTGGTTTGGTATATGTTCTCTGGTTTACATGGTTTAATAGTTTGTTATGATAACCAATGTATATAAACAGAGTGTAACAAACAGATCAATAATAACGTACACTTTTCTTATTCATTTCTTCTTCTTCTTCTCTTTCATTATGAACACTAAGATGGTATCAGAGTATTGAGATTCAAAATCTCAATCGATTCTGCGTTTCTTCTTCGTTTTCGCTTTCTATTGACCTTGATTCTTCCGATCATTCTGTCGGAGAATCATTTATAGTGAGATCAATCGATTGTTTCGTCGATTTGAGCTCAAAATCGAAGCTATTTTCTCTGTTTTCACCTTTGCAACAATGGTGACAACTAAAGTGGTTCGTAAGATTGGGCGTCGTGCTAAAACAAACAAGTCGGTGAAAAGATCTGGATCTCTGACAAATTTCGAAGATGTTGATGCATCGATGACTTCCTTTGCTCCAGATAACATTCATTCACCTTTCTGTCTCACAAATGGCGATAGTCCAGGTTTGTCTATAGTATCGAAAGTGCTTGATGGTTCAAATTATGATACATGGAAGATAGCGATGACTATAGCTTTAGATGATAAGAACAAGCTTGCCTTCATTGATGGATCTATAGATAGACTAGAGGAATCGAATCCAGGATTTAGAGTTTGGTCGAGATGCAATAGTATGGTTAAGTCTTGGATTCTAAATACAGTCTCAAAGCAGATATATAATAGCATTTTACGATTCAATAATGCAAGTGAGATTTGGAAAGATCTGGCAACGAGGTTCCATATAACCAATCTTCCCAGATCATACCAATTATCTCAACAGATTTGGTCATTGAATCAAGGAAATATGGATCTTGCAACATATTATACAACATTGAAGACACTTTGGGATAATTTGGATGGAGCTGATTGTGTTGAAACTTGTCATAATTGTCAATGTTGCAAAACTATTGACAAAAAAGCAGAACATACCAAGGTAATAAAGTTCTTGGCTGGCTTGAGTGAATCATATGCCGTCATTAGAAGCCAGATCATTATGAAGAAGAATGTACCTGACTTGGCTGAAATCTACAATTTGCTAGATCAAAATCATAGTCAAAGGAACATTACTTCCACTGTTAATGCAGCTGCTTTCCAAGTTTCTAGTGATCATTCAGTCACAGCTTCTATTAATGCAACTCATTCCAACTATGGTCAAAAGCAGAATCGACCAACATGCTCTTATTGTGGCTACTTTGGTCATTCAATTGATAAATGTTACAAGATTCATGGATATCCTGTTGGTTTCAATCATAAACAAAAGTCTCAGCAACCTGAAGAGGCTACTTTCTTAGAGAAACAAACTAACCCAATGGTGGCTCAAGTTACTGCTGTTGAATCCACTACAAATCAAGAAGTTCATTCTATAATGAACAGTTTATCAAAAGATCAGATAAAGGGTATGATTGCTTATTTTAACTCTCAGATTCAAGATATAGTTCCTGCTGCAGAATAAACAACATCAGTAGCTTCTACTTTTGGAGGTATGATCACTGCTTTATCGGGTATGTCATTCTCTAATTCCACTCTATACTTTGTTGGTATGTTGAGAGCAACCAGAAATGTGTTGTGTTCTGCTTCATGGAGTGTTGATAGTGGAGAAACTCATCATGTCTCCCATGATAAGAGTATGTTTGTGAGTCTAAGTGATTCTGTTAAGTCAGCTGTTGCACTACCTACTGGATTGAAAGTAAAAGTTGCAGGAAATGGGCAGGTTAAGTTGAATGATCAAATTCTTCTTAGTAATGTGCTTTACATACCAGATTTTCATCTCAACCTCTTGAGTATCAGTCAGTTAACAAGGGATTTAGGATACAAAGTCATATTTGATGAAGAATCTTGTATGATCTAGGATCCTACCAAGGGATTGATGATTGGACAGGGTGAGCGGATATCAAATCTTTATGTTCTGGATGTGGCACCAATAGGAAGACAGTTGCATCAGGACTTATCTTTCTCTACTAATGTTGTTGTTGATCTGAATTTATGGCACAACATATTAGGCAATCCTTCCTTGTATAAGACTCAATCTCTTACAAATGTACTTGGAATCAAAGGAAGCAATAAAGATTATTTTCTTGTGATATATGCCCTCTTGCCAAACAAAAGCGTCTCCCATACAATTATGAAAATATTATGTGTCATGAATCTTTTGAAATGCTGCATATAAATGTGTGGGGACCTTTCTCAGTTGAAACAAGTGAAGGTTACATGTATTTCCTCACTATAGTGGATGATCATACACGAGCTACATGGGTCTATTTGATGAAAAGCACTCATGAGGTACTTACTGTTTTTCCAACATATCTAAGGATGATAGAAACACAATTCAAGGCCAAAGTGAGAGGAGTTCGATCTGATAATGCTAAAGAACTAATGTTCACAGAACTTTACAAGGAAAAATGAATAGTAGCATATGATTCCTGTCCAGAGACACCAGAGCAGAATTCTGTTGTTGAACGCAAACATCAACATATCTTGAATGTGGTAAGATCTTTGATGTTTCAGGCCAAGTTACCTATGGAGCTTTGGGGTGATTGCATCCTTGCTTCTGTCTTCTTGATTAACAGACTTCCATCTCCTTTGCTGAAAGACAAATCTTCATTCCAGCTTTTACACTCCAAACTGCCAGACTATAAGCTAATGCTTGTGTTATTGTTCTACATCTTCTAAAAAAAGACACAAGTTTTAACCATGTTCAAAGGCTTGTGTGTTCTTGGGGTATCCAGCAGGTTATAAAGGGTATAAAGTCATGGAATTGTAGTCCAACTAGGTTTATATTTCCAGGAATGTGACTTTTTATGAAGATATATTTTCTTTTGCTACTGCAGAAAATCTTCCAGTTCAAGATATGTTTTTCAGATCTTTTAAACAATAAGAGTTTGGTAGCTTCAGAGATTGATAATGGTATATCTAAGGATGTAGTTCATGTGGCTTTGGATGAGTCTCAAGAAAAGGACAAGTATGCTTCTATTGATGGATTACAGAAGAGAATGTCCAAGAAACCTGCTTACTTAGAAGATTACTATTGTCACATGACATCCACAGACATTCCTTATCCTTTAGCTGCTTACATGACATATGAGAAGCTTTCAGAAGATTATAAAGCATATATATGCTCTGTTACACTTCATTTTGAACCACAGTCATTTAAGCAAGCAAAGAAGTTTGATGAATGACTTAAAGCTATGAAAGAAGAGTTGAAGGCTTTAGAAAGTACTCATACTTGGGACATTTGCTCTCTACCTCCTGATAAGCATGTTATTGGTTGTAAGTGGGTATATAAAGTCAAGCTCAATGATGATGGCTCATTGGAAAGATACAAGGCACGTCTAGTGGCAAAAGGCTATACACAAGAAGAAGGTATAGATTATGTGGAGACTTTCTCTCCTGTTGCCAAAATGACATCAGTTAGAACTCTTCTAGCTGTTGCAGCAGCAAAGAGATGGTCTCTGCATCAACTAGACATTTCAAATGCTTTTTTGAATGGGGATATGGATTAAGAAATCTATGTGACTTTGCCTCCAGGTTACACACCACAAACAGGTGAATCTTTGCCTCCTAATGTTGTTTGTCTACTTAAGAAATCATTGTATGGTTTAAAGCAAGCTTCTAGACAATGGTTTCTTAAGTTCAGCTCAATATTGACTTCACTAAGTTATTAGAAATCAGAAACTGATCACACTTTGTTTATCAAGAAGTCTGAAGGAAATCTTGTGGTAGTCTTGATTTATGTTGATGATATCATCATAGCTGGTGATAATGATGTAGAGATTCATCAACTGAAACAAAATTTGCAGAAAAAACTTTCAAGTTAAGAGATCTTGGCAGCTTGAAATATTTTTTGGGGTTGGCGATTGCTAGATCTAATACAGGGATTGCTGTTTGTCAGAGGAAATATACTCTGGAGATATTGGATGAGGTTAGTCTTCTACCTTGCAAGCCTTCTACTATACCTATTAAGTTGTGTCAAGATAGTTCAAAAGCTGTTGTTGTGGATCCATCAGTCTATAGAAGATTGGTAGAAAAGTTAATGTATCTTACCATTACACGTCCTGGCATCACATATGTTGTCAATCGATTATGTCAGTTTGCAGGAGCTCCTAAGGAATCTTATTTACAAGGGGTCTATAAAGTGTTACATTACTTGAAACGATCCATTGGCAAAGGAGTTTTCTATTCTGGAAATTCTAATTTGGTCTTACAAGCTTATACAGATGTTAATTGAGCTTCATGTACTGATATAAAGAAATCAACCTTAGGTTTCTGTATGTTTCTTGGAAAATCTCTCATTTCTTGGAAGTTTAAGAAACAACCTACTGTCTCTTTATCCTCTGCTGAATCAGAGTACAAAGTCATGGCCTTTGCGGTTAAAGAGGTTATTTGGTTGGTCAATTTGCTTACTGAGTTGGGAGTTGTTCAGGACTAACCAGTAGCATTCTATTGTGATTCTCAAGCTACAATCTACATTGCTAATAACCCGATCTTTCATGAAAGAACAAAACACTTTGAGTTGGACTATCACAAGGTTAGAGAGCAGATTGTTAGTGGTTTGATCAAGACATTTCATGTTAAAACAGATCAACAATTGGCTGATGTGTTCACCAAACCTCTTCATCCAGCATTGTTCCACAATCTTATGGGTAAGATGTCTCTTTCTTCTATATACTCGTCATGTTGAGGGAGGGGGGGGGGGTATTGGTTTGGTATATGTTGGTTTGGTATATGTTCTCTTATTTACTTGGTTTAATAGTTTGTTAGAGCATCTCCAATGGTAATACTACCATTGGAGTTCTTAAGTATTTTTAAATAATTTTTTTTAAATAGTTAAGAACTCTATTAAAATTTGGGTGTCCAATGGTGTTACTCAATTTGGAGTTCTTAGGAAAAAAAATATTAAATTTTAACCGTTAATATTTACAATTAAACGGAACCAAAACGGAACCGAAACGGAACCGAAACAAATATTTTTAGGTATTTTAGGTTCGGATCGAGATATTTTAAACATATCTGAAACGGATCCGAAACTTCAAAAATCGTAAATGAATATGTAACGGTTCCAAAAACTGAAAAACAAAAAAAATGGATCTGAAACGGAACCGAAACAGATATTTTCCGGTATTTTGGGTTCGGATCGGGATATTTTAAACAGATCTAAAACGGATCCGAAACTTCAAAAATCGTAAATGAATATGTAACGGTTCCAAAAACTGAAAAACAAAAAAAATGGATCTGAAACGGAACCGAAACAGATATTTTCCGGTATTTTGGGTTCGGATCGGGATATTTTAAACAGATCTAAAACGGATCCGAAACTTCAAAAATCGTAAATTAATATGTAACGGTTCCAAAAACTGAAAAACAAAAAAAACAGATCTGAAACGGATCCAAAACAGATCAGAAAATGAAATTGTTCTGACAAAAAAAAAACTAATTTCACCCACACTCAATCAGACAACGCAACGTTACCAAGAACTGGGTCCTTAAAATGCGGTCGCTTCTTACAGAAACATGTTTTTTAATTTTTTTTTTTAATTGGTTTTTGTCTATGTTTTAGAGCTAAAAAATCCTTAAAAAACTCCGTTACAGGTGCTCTTATGATAACGAATGTATATAAACAGAGTGTAACAAACAGATCAATAATAACGAACACTTTTCTCATTCATTTCTTCTTCTTTTTCTCTTTCATTATGAACACTAAGATTGTCTTAATTCCTGTTCTCTAACGTGACAATCACGCTTTCTAGGAAACTTAATAAAGTGCTCTGGAACTGTAGGAATGTCTCGGGTTTTACAAACGGAGTGACTCCGGAGCCATGTCAGCTTTTGCCGGAGGCGATTGTTACTCTAACGCTGTTACTCCAGAAGAAGGAATATGTGAAGATGAAAACATTTTTCTTTTCCGCAAATAGTATCTTGGGTCATACGTAAATGTGTTTTCAAACGGGATTGACTTTATTGAAAAAACTGGCAAAAGGTCACAAAGCTTCCAAGTAAAATGAAAAAGGGGAACCGAAATTGTATACAAAAAGTTTTTTTATATATTGTTACACAAAACAGAGGCTTAACGTAACACCCAAGTAGCCAAAGAAGAGATGCTTTTTGACCGTCATGTCTCCATTTGAATCCATCTCAAAACACATTCGCTGTTAAATTTGTATCACCTGCAAATTTCAGTTAAAGATGGCTTAATATAGTATTGAACAAGAAAACTAGAAAACAGAATGATTATTAAATGTGGTATGGCAAATTCAACTTACTAGGAATTTGGTGATCCTGAGATGAGACAATAAGACGATGACCGAACCATTGCAGGGATTCAAATATTCTAACACCAGAAGGATTCAAAGCAAAAATCTGCAGAGTAATAGTATCTAAGAATTTCATGAGGAGCCACAAAACCTAAGAAAGTTGAGGTGAAGGAAAGACCTTTTTGAGGAGCTCGAATGCTTCAGAACGCTGAAACCGGACCAAATTCTCAAGAGAATTCAAGTTGAGGAACACTAGATTAGTGTCTTCTTTCACCTTCAGAGATACGATACCATTAGAGATCTCTTTGAAGCCTTCAAGCTCTGTGATTTTAAGGTTTAGAGCTTGTAAAAACGAAGTTGGAGAGTAGAAAAAGTCTTCATCATCCATGGATTTGACTGTTGTTATTGCTGCTGCTGTCTCCTGTCGATGCATCAGTGGCTTCTTTACGACAAGATTGGTTGTTATATAGGAAATAAACTTCTTCCGTCTCTCCTTAATTATAAACATTTCCTTGACCTTGGTCACAACATCTTTGGCGAACTCGGCATCAGATCTTCAAAAAGAAAGGCCAGTTGTTAAGAACAAGCAAACACACACACACACACACACATATAAGCATTTATTTATTACCTATCTTGACAGCTCAAGCCTGGTAATGAGGCAATGGACGAGAGGGCTTGCCTCCATCCCCAGATTCTAGCTTCAGCATCAAGAATAGATTTCTTATTTTTCCTATCGACTTTTTTACGCGCTTCATACTCTATCTGGATAAGCCTGTTACGGAACCATCCCCTAATTTCCTTAACATCTCTAGCCTTCACCTTGTAGAAAATGGGGAAGGGATCGATCTCTTTTGCGCCCATAAGCGTTTTGATCTCAACGAGCTCATCAAGGCACTCTTGCGACTCAGGATACTTGCCTGAGAAGACAACTATCGAAACTTTTGACCCTTTGATCCTCTGCTTCGTCTCATCTTCTACACAAACTGAGATTTGGTTTGATTCCAATTCAGAAACCAGTAAGCTCACTAGTCCCTTCTTGAGCTTCTTCTCGCCAAAACTGATGGACACTCTTGGAGATGGAGGGCATATCATCATTGCAAAAAGGTTTATAGCATTACAGAAGAATGAAAAGCAAGTCACAGCATCACTGGAGATGTTACGGTCGCTAGGACGGTTTAAGGTATTGTCATTACTCCCTGCAATTACTTATTTTAGTGGTATTTTAAAGACTTACAAAAAAGAAAAATTGTAATAATTTTATATATTGGGTAAAACCTAAAACATACTCCCTTTTTATATTACTTGATGTTTAAGGTTTTCGCACTTGGATTAAGGATTGACTAACTTTTATTCAATTTACATCTTTTACATAAAAAACATCATTACCAAAACTAATTCAACCAATAGAAAATTATACTGCAGAATACAAACAATCACAAAAATCAAATAACATTAAATTTTTACATAGAAACTAGAAAGCATCAATTTATTTGATACAAAAATTTTTCTCTAAAACATCTACTAATTCGAGGGAGTATCAACATGTAAGGTATATGTTGCGTGGTATGTGAGAAACTTACAAGTGTCTTGAATTGGTAAAGAGTAACTTTCATCTTGGATTTGTTGAGAAGAGACAATAGTAAATTTCTGAGGTTTCTCGGGAAAGAGGAAAGGCTTGAAAGCTAAGCCCTATAGAGTAGCAGTACTGTAAATTAAACAAAAGACTCAGACAAGAAACTTTAAAGATCATCGAGTTGAGAAATAAAACCTCGTTGTCGTTTTGTAGAGAACCTAACAACATAAAAAGAATCTTTCCAGCCTGACCCGTCTCGATTAGTCGCTGTGGGAGAGCAGGGTTCTTAAGAGAGTTCATGTCAAGAAACACCAAACGATCATCGAAGCCAATGATAGAAATCGGCGGCTTTGTAATAAGATCTTCACGGCTTAGAGCTTGTGCAAACGATGTCATCGCCTCCTGAGGATGCATCATATGATTCTTCATGACAATTCTTCGACAAGAATTTTCGTCTAACAGCTTTTTAACATCGACCACAAGATCACTAACGAAGGCCTCATCAGATCTATGTTTATAAGATAATCCCGTTCTTTCTCCAACAGAGGATAGAGCTTGCCTCCTTTCCCAAATCATAGCCTCTGTTGCAAGTATGGATTCGTTGCATCCCCGATTAGCTTTCTTACGAATTTCGTCTTCAGTTCTAAGGAGACAGTTACCGAAGACACCAGTTTGTTTCGTGACGTACTCAACTTTCACTTTGTAGAATGCAGGAAAAAGATCAAGATATCCAGCATCCATTTGCTTCTTGATCTCAACGAGCTCCTCAAAGCACCAGCGTGACTCGGGGTACTTTTTTGAGAAGAAGACGAGTGCGACACTTGACTCTCTGATTCGATCGAATAGTTTTGTGAGCGACCTCCCTCTCGTCTCTTTCTCGTCTATGAAATAGTTGATACCACTGCTCTCTAATTCTTTGGTTAGAAGGTTCATTAAACATCCTCTTAGATCTGCACCTCTGAAACTGATGAACACTTGAGGCTTTTGCGATGACCAAGATGATTCCATCATTTGAACTTGTGGTAGAAATGGTGATTGTTTAAGAGTTAAGAAAAGTGCTTGTCTTGCAGATACAAAATGAAGAAGTGAAGTGTATTTATAATGCTTTTTTGTTAACTATTCAAGTCAACGCACCAACATAGTTCCATATGTGTTTTTATTAATTTTTTTTCTTACCAGATGTCTACATACACTTTAGACACGACTTGTAGGACATGGATCTATTTACAAACAAATCGGTAGCTCAACTAATACATTTGATCAGTGTATCTATCCTATAAAGAATGATAGGAGCTCTCCCTAAGAGGATACCTCATCATCTTTTTTTTAATTTATATTTTTTAAAAAAAATTGTTGATTTTTCATCTTTATATACTTAAATAGATTCACATGATAATTTTACAAATAATATTTTGTAAATAAAACTAAATTATCAAAAATAAGATAATATTGTAGTCATATGAAGATTGATTATGTCCAATAACAATTTCATTTTTTGAGGGGAAAAAAGAATCGTTAATCGCGACAACAAAATATCTAAATCTAGAATAAATAATTGATCAACAACAGAATTTAAAGGCATAGAAATTAAATTAAAATTTATTTTAAAATAGGCCAAAAAGTTAAATTTACAAAAACATAAGGTAGATTTTTTTTGAAAAACAATATGGGGAAAATTATCAAAAAAGGCAAAGAAAAGATAAGCAAACAAATATGCAAAGAAAAAAGGAAGACGATAAAAATACAGATGAAAACAATGGAAACAAAATAAAAGAACAAAAACATAAGATATTGAAAAGGGATAAACACTGAAAAATAAATGTAACATAAATCATGTACTATTGAAATTATGATGAAATAAGAAAATATGAAATAAGTAATCAGTAAAGAACTAATGAATGAAAATTAGTATAATCGTGAATACTAAATAAAAAGGAAAACGTAATACAATATTAGCTCACAGACTTAATTTTTTAATGTTACATTGTATTTCACTAATCACATCTATAACAATAATATATAAAAGAAGACCAACGCATAGCGCGGGTTCTCTCCTAGTACAGATAATTAAAGATTACTACTACATAGTATTAGATAATGATGTATATATTCTCAATACTTATCAGATTATCGATTATGGTCGACTCTTTGTATATATCCTCAAGCTCTTTACGTAATATGACAAATACAGATTAATTCATAGTATCAGAGCAGAAGAAAACGATCCAAAACATGTTCTTCTTTTGCAATTGAAATCTCCTCTTAATCTGAAACCTAATTCTACTACATCCTAATTCTATTGCTTTTTCTTAAAGAAACATGAGTACCAGATTTTCTGTTCTTTCTACTCCTATGACCTCTACATTTAATACTTCTTCTACTGTCTCTACTACCATCGATGACATTTTCGTGTCTTCTCCTTACGTTCTACATCCATCAGACAACCCTGGTGCTCTCATAGCACCGGTGCTCCTCCGCGGAGATAATTACTCAGAATGGACAACAGAGTTGTCAAATTCTCTGCAAGCAAAACTGAAATTAGGTTTTGTTGATGACACCATATGTAAACCGACAACAGAACTGGAGCTTTCACGATGGTTAGCAATGAACTCGATGATATTATTAGGTGGATTCGAACATCTATCGAACCAAAGATTCGATCCATTGTTGCGTTTTTTCCTGAGGTGTATAGACTTTGGGACAACCTTCGTTGTAGATTCTCTGTTTCCAACGGTGTCCATATACATCATAATCTAATACTATGTAGTAATTATCTCTAATTATCTCTAATTATGCAAAATGGCCGCATCGAGTGTAAACACCCTCACATATTGAATGTTGCTCGGACATGTCTCTTTCAAGCTCGTCTTCCGGTTACAATTTTGGGGAGAAAGCATTTCACAACTACACATCTAATCAACTACATTCCATCTGAAGTTTTGAGTGGGAAGTCACCGTCTGAACTATTGTTTGGAAGCACACCAAACTACGATAAATTGCGAGTCTTCGAGTACTTACATCGAAAATCAAGAGATAAAGACAAATTCGGAGATCGCAGTAGGCGTTGTTTGTTTGTGGGCTATCCATATGGTAAAAAAGGCTGGTTACTACATGACATAGATCGCAATGAGTTTTTTTCGAGTCGTGATGTTGTGTTCTCAGAAAACAAATTCTCGGTAATTGAAGAATCTGAATACGATACTCCACCCATGAACTACTGTCATCCATCATTTGATGAATGGTTATTACCTAGTTCTGAATCAAGGGGAGCTCCTCTACTATGACATTGTCTCACCTGAATCTGCAGCAACCTATCACGACAAACCCATCCACCGTAACCGCCACGCCACGCCACCAGCAGCGGGTACTTCTTTATCGGAAAACTCTCCACCTCTTATTGAGATACTATCATCTTCTCACAATCCAGAACCTACAATCTCTCCTTCGGAAAAAGCCATGTCACCAAACACAGAACTTGTCACGACAATGACTGTCTCTCCTCCATCAACTGGCTTCCGGAATTCCTTAGTAAAGGTCATCGCCATAAGAAGCCCTCTGTTCTAGTTAAAGGCTATATCTCCTACTCATCTAAAGTTGAACCCTCTCACGATCTCGCTACGACTAATTCAGATCCTCCGCAAAAGTCGTCCCCAGGTAACACACCTTATCCCATCTCAAGTTATCTCTCTGACGAAGTATTCTCTGCAACACACAAAGATTTCATGGCAGCCATACTTAGCTTGGATGAGCCACGAAGTTACAAAGAAGCTGCACAATCAAAAGTATGGTCTGACGCCATCGATAAAGAGATTGATGTTTTTGAGATTAATTACACATGGCATATCACTACATTTCCTCTGGGTAAAAAGGCTTTAGAAAACAATTGGATATTCAAAAACAAATACAAATCTAACGACACTTTGGAGCGACACAAAGCTTGTCCTTTTGTTTTTGGAAACAATCAAACGGAGGGAGAAGATTCAAACGAGATATTTGCACCAATTGCTAAGTTGACGAGATTCGTTTCATTCTGAAAATAGCAACATCAAAAATTTGGTTTGTTCATCAAATGGATGTGCAAAAGGCTTTTCTACATGGTGATCTAGAAGAAGAAGTCTACATGAAATTACCTCAAAGATATTTCTGTTCAGACCCTACTAAAGTATATCGTTTAAAGAAGTCTTTGTATGGTCTTCACCAAGCCCCTCGATGCTGGTATTCTAAGCTTACTACAACTCTTAAAACGTTTGACTTCTCTCATGAATAGGCCATCACTCTCTCTTCTCTAAGGTACGCGGTACGACTTGCATTCACGTTTTGGTTTACGTAGATGATTTCATCATTGCAAGCAATGATGCTATTGTTTTACAAAATTTTAAGGATTACTTACAATGTTGTTATTGTATGATGGATCTTGGGAAGCTCAAATACTTTCTCGATCTAGAAGTAGCTCACAATGCATCTGGATTCTTCATTTCTCAGCGTAAATATGCCCTAAACATCATCGCAGAAGCTGGCTTGTCGGCCGCCAAGCCTTCTCATGTGCCAGTTAAAATAAACCACAAACTACCTCTTTTGCTGAAGAACCTCTCGCTAATGTGCAACAATACAGTCATCTTGTTGGTCGTCTCATATACTCTACAAACAAACGACCAGAACTTGGGTATATCATTCACATTCTATCAAAATTTATGTAGAAGCCTCTGCTACCTGATTGGGAAGCGGCATTACGAGTTGTTCGTTATCTTAAAGGTTGTCCTAGACAAGGGATTTTTCTCAAAGCCAAGGATAATCTACAAATTAGTACACACTGAGATTTCGATTGGGCAGTTTGTCCACTAACTCGCCGTTCCTTGAGCACCTACATTATTTTTCTTGGTGATTCTCCGGTTTCATGGAAAACAAAGAAACAAGATACAATATCTTTCTCGTTTGCAAAAGCCGAGTATCAAGCTATGTCTGCTGCACTAAAGGAACTCAAATGGATAAAAGATCTTCTCCACTCATTTGGCGTGTCTCACACTTCGCCAATGAAGTTATACTGTGACAGTAAGTCCGCCATTCATACAGCGGCGAATCCGGTATTCCATGAACGTACTAAACACATTGAGAAGGACTGTCATCATGTACGTGAAGTCGTTGCATCCAAGCTCATCACTACAAAATATGTTACTTCTAAGAATCAACTCGCTGATATACAAACCGAAGTGTTGCCTCAGCCTCATTTCGAAGAATACTGTCCAAGTTGGGTTCAGACATTGACTGACGATGGAATTAAGAAGATGGAAAGTAATATTCCGGTATTGCTTTGCAACATGGAAAAAAAATTTACCCCGTCATTTTTTGATGTTGTGGAGCATCTCCCTGTTCACCTCCCATACGAAGCATCACTAGCTGATCAGTGCTTTTTAGATGGATGTATCATTTCGAGCGATATATAAAGTAACTGATAAGGAAAAGCCAAAAACCATGCGAAAGTTGAGGGCTCGATCATCGCCGGAAGCTTAAGTGAGGAAAATTCTCACTTCACTCAGTATTACTTCAGTCCAACGGTTCAAACCAAGAAAAACAGACCTCAGCGATATGACGATGGCGGCGTAGCACCTACGTACAATATTCCAGATGTGCTTGACATCTTCTCACAAATTGGGCGACTTGCGGGAAAGTTGAAAGAGGTGTGGTGGGAAGATTACACATATTTTCACAGTGCACACACATATATTTTACGAACCTGTGATTTCGTGCAACCATTAGAGAGGTACACGTATATCATTTATTAATTAATTGATGTTCTTAATTAACTAGATTAATTTACTAAACAACAAATTAATTATTGCAGTTTATTTGATAAACGAGTACACGTATATCATTCGGGCGGCTTTTCCTAATTTGTCGAAAAAGAGTACGAGAAGTACAAAAATAGAGATTTCACTAACTGGATAAAATTTTATGTAAGTATTTACAAAGATTATATATTAATTAATAAACATCATATTTTGTTAATTTCTATCGAATTGATGTGTTAACAGGTAAATAATGTCATTTAATTGAGGTCAACAATGGATATGGAGTTGTTCCTTTCCCAATTTGATTTCACGAACTCGTTCAAGGTCCTATTTCAAAGATTTTCACTGTGCCGATGTATTTCAACTGCGGATTTATTATCAACACGGTTCACGGAGGGCAACTGCAAATTACGGAATTTATGTACATGGGAAAACAGACTTCTACGGAGTGATTAATGAGATTCAGGAAGTTAGTTACCTGGGACTTGTGATTTTTGATGCATATTATTCAAGTGCGACTGATATGGCCCAGTTGGACGAGGAGTTTAAGTGAACAATTTGGGGGTTAAAGACATAAATGTAAACAGAAGGTATAATAAATTCGAACCATTTGTTCTCGCTTCACAAGCAGAGCATGTGAAATTCGTACCATATCAATGAATAAGACGAAGACATGAACAATGGCTTTCTGTGATCCATGTGAGTCTGAGAGGTCATATAATCGAAGATGAAGACGAGATTGTGTTACAAGAAGATAGACTAGGAGAAGAGACTAACATTTTGATAGAATCCAACGAAGATGTCATACATGTTGACCCATAATCGATAGAACTGAAGGACATCACCAATGTAGAGTCAAGCAACAACGAAGACACTCTGCTAGAATCAGACGAGGAAAATGATGAGGAAGAAGAAAAATCTGACAATGGAAACAATTCGACATATATATATGATCAAGATGACTTTGATTATTGATGTTATTTATGTTTGTATGTAAAAAGAAGAAATTAATTTTCGAAAGATGATCTTTTTTTATTTGGTTTTGAGCATGTACAAAGTGTCTTGTTAGTTAGAAGAAAATGTTGTTAAAAAAGTTAGTAGAAATGTGACCACATGCATGTAAGTAGGTAGAGGGTTAGGTGCTTAAACTTTTATTTTGCGAGGAATTTGCGTGGGTATCGTCGTGAACTCCTCACAAAATTAATCGCAAATTTTGTGAGGAAATTGCGACAATTCCCTTGCAAACTAAACCCTAAACCCTAAACCCTAAACCCTAAACTCTAAACCCAAAACCCTAAACACTAAATCATATCTATCACACCTTCTTATAAAGAATTCATATACCAATGTACGATAAGTTGAACAATTTAATTGTTATTTACGTATTTTTTTAAAAAAGTATTAAGTTTTGCAAGGAATTTGCGACGCATAGTCCCAATTCCCTCGCAATCTATACCCTAAACCCTAAACCTTATACCGATTCATGCAATAAGGTCACATTTTCTTGTACTTTTGAATAAGAAATGATTAGTATTACACATTATGTATTGTTTAAATGTATAAAATGGGAACTCGACGATATAACGTTCATATCAACTATAACTTCTTACAACTAATACACTAATGTACGACAAATTCTACATATATGTCATTATTTTATATTTTCAAGATATATACACTTAAAATTGATTAATTTGATTGCAACTAACATGTTTTCATTTCAAATTAGTATAATACTTAAATCGTCAGCCCTTGGTTCTTTTTTTCCAAAATTTGGAATTTTTGCATGGAATTTGCGACAGATCCTCACAATTTTCTCGCAAAATGAGGTGCCAATTATTTTTTATTTTTAGTGGCAATTGAAATTTTGCGAAGATCTGTCACAAATTCCTCGCAAAATTTTGAATTTATTTGTTTAGGCCGCCTTTTTTGCGAGGAATTTGTGACGAATTTGCGATGGAGTAAAACCCTATATATATAACTCACCCCTTCCACTTCATATGCTCATATCTCACCATCTCTCTAAAATCTCTCTCTCTCCACGAATCCTCTCTCTCTACATTAAAAATGTTAGCATTTAAGTATTTAGCTTTTGTAATTAATTTATTGTTAGTTAGGATAACTAGGGTTGTAATTAGTGTATTTTGGTGGTTTAGACAGGATAAAATAATATTTTATCACCTTAATTAGTAACTAAAAAACTATATTAATGAATTACAATATTTTATAAATTTAAAAATGTAAAATTATGTACTGTAATTAAAATGATTATATTATTGAATTCCTAGAACCTAAATTATTGTTTTTTTAAATTTTACTAATAAAAAATAAATCTAGATGGACAACAACACATATCAAGCCTTCATCTAGTCATTTACTAGATCGACACCGCCCACTACGAGTTCGACTCGAGTTCTGAACTTCGTACTGTCGACATCTTCTCCGTCGGCATCTGAGCTGCTACCAGTTCCCGGGATGACGCTAGAAGATCTTCTTCGTAGTCCTGGTCGAGCGGCTTTATCGCGTTTAGACCCTGACCGTCCTTTGGGTACTTTAAAGTAATTAAAATAAATTAAAATTTTTTATTTATTTAAATAATTAATTATTAATCGTAGCTCTTTTAATTTTTTTGTTCAAGTTCGACGACAACGATTCCGTGGTTGCCTCTTTTCGGAAGATTTTCGAACATAACTTCAACGCGACATACCCAGCTGGTCGAAGACTCCACCGCGGTTGTTAAACAATGGTATGAATCATTCGCGGCAAATATTTTAATTTACTAATTTTTTTATTTAATTTTTTAAAATTAAGAATTATTTAACTTTTTATTTTTCTTTCCAGCAAACGTATAACTGGGACATATCAATCAACGATATGGCGCGATATGAGTTGGGAGAAAACTCAAAACGCGAATGACGGTTCAAGTCGAGCAATGGAAACTTAAGTGGAAAACCGGCGATCCGTAGGCGAAGCCGCGGTGGATGGACCCAAACATTTGGCAAGAACTCATCAACCACAGGAAGGAGTCCCAGAAGCAAAGGAGTAAGCAATGTTTGGAGGCTCGATAGTCTGATTGGACAAGATTGGGAATTTCGATGCATCGAGCGAACCAACAGTCATTCAAGGTTAAAGGCCGTAAAATTGTAAGTTTTTGAAAAAAAATATTTTACTATTTTTTTAATTAATATTTAAATGAAATTTTGATTATTTGATTATTTATTTTTAATATAGGCTGAGGATACACACTCTGACACCGTTGATCTTTTAGTAGAAGAAACGAAGAGGAGGTCGAAAGGGTCTTTCTCGGATGGGAAGTCCGATGAGCTGTTCAACGAGGCGCCCTCGAGGATTGAAGCAGCCACTCAGCAGGCCATGATCAACATCCCTGATAGCTCAGCCCAATCAAGAGGTCTTTCGCAGTTCGCGAAAAACCAGATTTTCGCTGAGGTTAGTTATATTATATTTTTCGTACTCATATATTAAATAAAAATAATTTTTATTAATCATTTATTTTTAATTCGATTTCGTTTATTATTTTATATTATAGGTCGCTTCTGGTCGAAGGGCTGATTTTTTGGCGTTGGCTTACTGCAGTCAGAGGTTTCTTCAGCAGCTTTCGGTGTTCATCGTTCTCGTCTTAACCCAAGCGATCTTGAAGTCAAGCTACAAAAGGCTGAGGAGATACTCATAGAGACTCATGTGAGTTAACCTTCCTCAAAGAGAAGGTTAACTCTCATGTCATGTTGTTCGACTTTATGGCGGAATTGAGCCCTAGCTTCAGAAGATTCTACGAGTAGCAGTAGCAGCGGAAGCAAGAGCAGCAACGACAACTGGAGCAGAAGCAGCAGCGACAACAAGAGCAACAACAGTAGCAGCAACAACAACAACTAGAGCATGCTGCTACAATAAGAACAAAAGCAGTAAGAGCAGCAACAACAACAGGAATTTCCGGATAATACCAGAAATTGGTATTAGATTTTATTTTATTTTATATTTATAAATTATTTTAATTTAATTTTAATGAGCAACAGCGACAACAAGAGCATGAGCAACAATGACAACGGGAGCAAGAGCAGTAGCAGCAGCAACAACAACAGGAATTTCCAGATAATACCAGAATTTAGTTTTAGATTTTATTTTATTTTATTTTTATATTTATAAAATATTTTAATCTTAAATTTAATTTTAATTTTTCGGATTTTAAATTACATTTTAATTTTTAATATTATTTTATTTTACTTTAATAATTATTGAATAAATTAAATATAAAAATATATGCTATGGATTTGCGAGAATCATCGCAAGTTCCAAGCAAAACATTTGCGAGGAACCCTCGCGAATCCCTAGTACAAGTTTTGCGAGGAACTTGCGTCTATTCTCGCAAATCTCTAGCTAAATATTTGCGAAGAACTTCGACTGTCCTAGCAAATCCGTAGCGAAAAATTTGCGGGGAAACCACGATGGTGCGTAGCAAACTCGTTGCAATTTTTTTGCGACGAAAGATATTGCGACGAAGTTGCGACTTTCCTCGCAAACATCTCACAAAATTTGTGTCTACGTGATTTAATTGAAAATTCGTCTCGAAGATATTCAACGCATTTTTCTTGCAAATTTGCGAGGAATTTACGCATATTTTCGTCGCGAATTGAGAAGAATCTGCAACCATTTTTAGTTTGCGAGGGTCGATTAGCGACCCTTAAATTTCTTCGCAATTTTCTCACAAAACAATTTTATGAGAAAATCGCGACGTATTTCTTCATCTCAAAACACATGATTTCTTCTAATTTTTCTTGTAGTGGTATATGATATATTCTTAATTATTCATCATTTTATAATTATTGGGCAAATTTACCTTAAAATTTAATGTCATATTCTTTTCCTTTTTGTTAATCGTCTTGCATTCCTTATAACAGAAATCTATAAAATATACCAAATAAATGTGAATTACTTGAAAACAGGGATGTTCAATCTAGATATCGGTTCGATTTTGGTTTCATTTTTTATTTAGTAAAAATCGTTACCATATTATAACCATATCTATTTTGTTTTGGTTCGGTTCAGATATATTCGATTTTTTGTTTATTCGATTTTAAACCAAAAACCATAAACACGTGTAGTTTAATTTTCAAATTTTGAATTTTTATTTTTGTTTTTTTTGTAAAAGTGGTAATTAATTATAACATAAGATAGTAATATATTGTTTTAAACTAAAAAGTAGTATATGACTCATAGATATATATAAATATTGTGCGTGATACAAACAAGGGATTTGTTGGATAGATGAAAGTAACATTAATAGGGTCATTGAATCATATTTTAAGGAACTCTGCACTACTGATGACACTATTAAACTTGCAGATTATCAGATGATGGGATCTATCAGTCCAAGGGTAACTAGTCAAATGAACCAAGATCTCACAAGACTAGTTACTGAAGAAGAAGTTAGACAGGCATTAAGCATGATGAATCAGGAAAAAGCTTCAGGTCCTGATGGTCTAAACACAGGTTTTTATCAACATAACTGGCGTACCATCAAAGACGACATCATGACATCTATCACCCATTTTGTCAACACAGGTTCTCTTCACCCTAAACTTTATCATACGCATATCTGTTTGATACCAAAGATAGATAACCCTAGAGGAGTTAAGGATTATAGACCACTAAGCCTATGTAACGTCATTTATAAACTCATAATCAAAGTCCTAGCTGAAAAGTTGAAAGCTTGTCTCCATAAGATAATTTCAGAGAACCAGAGTACTTTCATTCCGGGTAGATATATCACGGATAACATATTAATCACCCAAGAACTCATTCACAGTTTATTAACAAAGAATAGAAAGCAGAAATATATAGCTATGAAATTAGATATAGCTAAAGCCTTTGATAAGCTAGAATGGTCTTTCATAGAGTTTATGATGAGATCTCTAGGTTTTAATGAAACATGGATTAAGTGGGTGATGTCCTATTTTAAATCACCAACATATTCAATACTGGTAAATGGAAAACCAGTGGGAAATATAAAGCCAACTAGGGGAATTAGACAAGGGGACCCGATATCTCCATACATTTATTTAATATGTACAGAAGGATTGTCTTGTATGCTACACAATTACAGAAAAGGGGTCTTATACATGGCTTTAAGGCTAGTCAAAAAACTCCACCTATTAGTCATATGTTATTTGCTGATGACTCTATTCTTTTTTGCAAGGCTACAGAGGAAGAAGGAATCAACATGATGAGAATTCTGGAAATCTATGGGAAAGTTTCAGGGCAAAAGGTAAATTATTCAAAATCAGCTATCATATTTAGTAAGAATACAAGTTCTGAGGTTCAAGAGAAAATAAAATCAATTATGCATATCACTAAAACAGGAGGAATAAATAGATATTTGGGTTATCTGATCAGATTAGGAGAAATACAGTGACATCTTTTAATTACATTAAAGAAAGATTGCAAGGTAGAATAGATAGCTGGTTTACAAGATTGTTATCCCAAGCAGGAAAAGAAACTTTAATTAAATCTGTAACTACAACCATACCCTCTTATGCTATGCAATGTTTTCTTTTGGCAAAAAAATGGTTTCAAAGATGTCTCAGCAAATTAGGAAATTCTGGTGGGAAACAGTTAAAGACCAATACAAGATTCTTTGGGTCTCTTGGAACAACATAACAAAGAGCAAAAAGGATGGAGGGATAGGAATAAGGGACTTATCATTATTTAACAAGGTCTTGCTTGCTAAGCAGGTATGGAGGTTGCTAAAACATCCAGATTCCCTACTAGCTAAGGTCTACAAAGCAAAGTACTATCCCAAAAGCTCTTTATTGGACTCAGAACTCAAACCAAGAGCTTTATATGCGTGGAAAGGCATATATCAAAGCATCAGAATAATTAACAATGAGATAAGATGAGTAATAGGTAATGGACAAGATACAAGAATCTTCAAAGACAAATGGCTGCCAACCATTCCCTCAAGACCTGCTAGACCAATACAAGAAACATCCACAAGAGAAATGAAAGTGGCAGATTTTTTAAACAGCAGAACATGGAATATAGAGAAATTGAGAGAATATGTGCATCCAGATGATATTCCACACATAATATCAGTGAGGCCAAGTCTCTTCCATAACAAAGATGAGATTGAATGGATATATTCAAAGACAGGAGCATTGATACAAATAAAGTTCAAGTTTCAAAACCCAAACAATACTCCGAAGTCTCAAGAATAAGACTCGAAGTTGTAGAATGTGGGTATCGAATCCATGGAGATCAAGCTAACTACGCATTTAATCCTAAGATAGCTACAATTAAGCTAAATCAATACATTGAGATGGTTATGATTCAAAAGGGGTCAAACAAAACAAGCAAATGAAATCAAAAGGAAACAAGAATTGANAAATGAAACGAGTTGGAAATCAAGGATTAAAGAATGCAATTCATGGGTCAAGTAATATGATTAGATAGTCTAGATGCAATCAAGAGGCAAGGGTTTAGCAATAAACAACCATTCAAGGAAAAGGCAATAATTAAATCAATTCATTCCCATGAAATTAATCCATCTAATGATCTAAAATTGAACCAATCTTCCAATGGAAATTTAAAACTCATTAGTCATTAAACACAAGCCTAAACATCCACTAAACAACTTAGAAAACTGTTCCCATAGGCTAAGATTGAATAGCAATCATAAGGTTCTCTTGGGAATTTC
>OVAN01005273.1:0-23852 GCA_900406275.1 Anastatica hierochuntica | reverse complement strand
CCCCTTTACCACAAGAAGCTGGATTTCTCTTCAGTTTTTTCAGATTTTTAAAGCTTTTCCAGAAGTTTCTTTAGCTGGATCTCTTCAGCTTTTGTTTCTTTTTTTTTTTTTGTTCCTTTTTTAAAAAAAAAAACCCGACGATTTTTATTTTTGTAAGAAAACTTAAGTAAAGCTAACTATGTATCTAAGAAAACCCTGCAGAATTAAATAGAAAATAGGAAAAGAAAAAAAAATAACCGAAAAAACAACCCCAAAAATCGAAAAAAATCTCGCTCAGATGAACAAGTTTTCGAGTTTCAGATTGCTCTGATACCACTTGATGCAATCCAAGATCTCTGAAACAGGAAAACAGAACCTTTCATAACTGAATTTTGTAACAGAGTCTGCGAAAGACAAGGTCGAATTCGATGGAATTGGGGAAGAAAGAGATAGAAGTTTCAGATCTAGAGAATTAACTCTATATATGATGCAGCAACAAGTTTAGCTTTCAGAGAATTAACTCTATCAGCAATCAGAGTTGTTCGAAGAAGAACAGAGATTCACTTTTGTTAACAAAAGAGAGAATAACTTTAGAAAACTTTATTAGCTATGAAATTGGTTGTTCCTAAACAATGAATCTAGAAAGCCTTAAATAGAAAAAGAAACCCCTAAAACTAACCTAGTTGTCAAAAATTCTCTCCCAAAGAGAAAAGGAATTTTCGGCCAAACCTCCTAAAAATTGGGCTTAATTTCAGACCCAAATTAAAATAAAAACCTAAGTCTAAAAACCCAAATAAAAGCCTTATATGTTTCAATTAAACCAAGCCAAACTAGGCATAATTATAAAACTTGGTTAACTCCTGGTTTGCTTCTTGATCTTCAATCTGATTTGGTTTAGAATAAACCAATAAAGAAATTTGGTCTTGAAGCCTCTTTGTCTGAGATCTTGTAACTGGTCCGTTAGATAGAATAAAGGAATCATATCCTTCTTCTAACTCTTTAGTCAATTTTTCCAGCCCATTGTCTATGTTCTCCTCATCTTCACTATCACTTAGATCCAGTTCAGCCTCTTGAGCATCCTGTATTGCATCAGTAAGAGCTGGTGACATAAGAAAACGACGACCTACATAGGTCGCCTACCAAAATCAGAATTCCAGTATCTATAAGTGGAGCGAACAAAGCAATCAGGAAGGGAGCTCGGGCTGGCGAAAACGTAGAAGTAGGCTCTTTCCCAATTTGAGATCTTGTTGTCCGGGAGACGGATCAATTGGGGTTTGCCAGAGACATAGAATTGCCCCGACTTCTTGGTGTTCGTCTTGAAAGAGGTCAAACGCTCGAGCAACGAGACCTCTTGCCTAACTCCGGCCTCAGCGGCGACAAAAAAAGAGACCAACGACATTCCTAATTCCCTCAATTGTTAATTGGGAGATGGCAATCTGACGACGGTGGTAGTAGTCCACCAAAAGGTGATTAAGAGGGAACCAGAGGAGGCAGTTGCGGAAGAACGACTCATAAAGAGTGAAGTAGCCAGGGGGAGCGGACCAGGGTATTTGGTCAGACGTGGGAAGGAAAAATACCACCTCGTCAGGAATGTCGCAAGATTCCCTTAGGGTTTGCAGAGATTCGGCTGTGCTTGTAGACGGCAGGGCGTCATAGAAGGCCGGAGTAGAGGCTATGGCGAGTGGAACCGCAGGGACCACCGGTAGGGACACATCCTCCATGGATTCCATGTCCCCCGTGGTGAGCGGGATGTCGCTACTTTCGCCGGAATCAGAGTCGGGGCGAAACATTGGCAAGTCGACGAGATCCTCCTCCAGGAAAGGCCTTTCTCCGGAAGACCCAGGGACGACTCTTACAGTAGAAGAAGAAGAAGAGGGGGTGACCAAAGCGGAAGGGTCCATAGAAAGATTCGGTGGGAAGTGCTTTCGAGAAGTAGAAGGATACGACGGAGAAGGGAAACGAGATAGCAAAAGTTGAAGATAAAAACAAGAAACAAGGGAAAAGAGAGAACATAAACTAACCTTGGTTTGCAGAGGAAGACGAAACGCGAGTGAGGAGAAGGTGGAAGGTACCACCTTTTAAATGACATGTCTTTCAAATGGTGACGTGGGCGGCAGAGTCATCATGAAGCGGGCCCGAGGATGAATCTAATCAAATCTTTCTCGAATAGGAAAAACGGGAAATCAATCGAATCAATTCAGGTCCAAGTAAGGAAATCAGGATCAATTTACCCCGAATCAAGGCACTACGACCTGAGCTCATTAAGGAAGATTAAATGGATGAATCAGAAACACTGATTCCTTAAGTGAATTTCCTTTAATNATCGAGATTTGGGGGGGGGGGGCTCTTGATGGAGGTGGTTCCCACCGCACCTAATCCGGGTTAGTCTGATCCAAGAGTAGATGGGCTGGGAAAGGCCCATTAGCAAAGGAGAAGGAGAGACCCATAGCCCAAGAAGAGGAGAAAGTAACCTCCAAATTTAAATGAGAAAGACTAATTAAATACGCATTGATGAGGCTTTATTGCCGGCGAGAGGATCAAGGAGCTGTTACAAGAGGCAATGGACTATAAAGGAGGGAGTAGGAGCAACACACAAGGGGGATCTTTTTTCC
The DNA here is from genome assembly GCA_900406275.1 of Anastatica hierochuntica. NCBI lineage: Eukaryota > Viridiplantae > Streptophyta > Magnoliopsida > Brassicales > Brassicaceae > Anastatica > Anastatica hierochuntica. The sequence goes on along the minus strand of OVAN01005273.1, from coordinate 21,261 downwards.
AACTTCGAGCTTAGCAGTAGCAAACTGTAATCGCAAAATCTTTATATTCAATCAACATATTGTAACTCGATTTATATTCACTCAAATACAAACTTTTCGCACCCTATATTTTGATTTGGATCTGAGGTCCATTAGAGATAATGATGTTTAATGGGATTTTAGGCTAGAGAAAGTTTGGTTATAAATGTTTCATGAGCTACATTTTCTTAGAAACACTTAGAATTGCATGAACCTAAAGTTGTGTGCTTAAAGTGAATAGTACTTGAGTTTTCTATTTTGGGAAACTTGAACTTGTTGGTTCATAATGGCTATGGGTTTTAGATATGGTTAGAACTTTTCATCACTTTCTTAATTTGGGAAATTTGTTGAGGTGTTTAAGACACCTAAAAGTGTCGACTACCATGTTCCCATAAATAGAAAGTTGGTTTTTGATTCTTTCATGGCTTAACTTGAGGTGATTGATTCAATGCTTGGTTTGTTGAACATGTTTTTCCTTACTACTTTAAGTCTTATCCTTGAGCTATGAATTTGGACACATTATATTAAGTGCATGTCATGTCTAAATTCGGATTTGTTCTTTAAAAGGTATCACTTGGATTTTGAACTTGGTAGTTTAGAAAGCATTTGAGCAAAAGCCATTAGTTTGAGAAGTGAGAAATCAAATGCATGTTTTAACCTTAATGGTCGAAAATTTCATTGCATAATATGATGACATTTTGGTTCTAACTAAGCATGATGCATTTGGGTTAATGAGTTGGCTTGGGATAGTTGATTGGATCATGGAAATGTGTGTGCTTAATTGATAATTCCAATTCAAGACTAAACCCTTTTGCTTTCTCATTATGGTTTTTAGTTTTTGACACTCAATTTGCTACATTTTTGAGTGTATAATCCAAACGAATGGCACCACCACAACAAGCTATGAGAATATGTTACCCAACATGGACAGAGCAAAAAATAATACCATCAAGGACCTCATATCAAGAGCCATCCATCGATTCATCAAGACACTCATGTATATGAGTTGTCACAAGGTACACCTATAATCCTTTGTATATACCATTGCATATTTTCATTATATATATGTGTTTTAATGAGTCACTATCCCGGTTTAAAATTCATAGAGACGGTGAAGTTTAAGTCCGGGGGAGGGGTTTAGTACTAATGCTATTTTGAGTTTTGATGTTTTCTTTTCTTTTCATATTGAGTCTTGCTTTGTAGATAGTTATGACTTATAAAAACCAAAAAAATCGAAAAATTTCAAAAAAAATCCAAAAAGATTTTGAATTTGTTTTTAAAGTTTTGCATATAGATTGCATATATTTTTAAATACTTAGTTTGTTAGGAGCATATAGGATTGCATATTTCATAGGAAACAATGATGAAAATACCTCATAGATAGTTGAGTTTTGTTTAATGAACAATGCCCTCACTAGAAGTACGATGTTGCCTAGACAACTTTTTGTCTAAGGGAAATTCATGATTGGAGTTGACCATTTAAAGGTCTTTGAAAATGTGGAAGTAGGCTATCTTTTGAGTCAATTCCTATCTAAGATGGCTTTTAATGAATGTTAGCATCTTGCTTATGGGCTTGTCATACTTGACCATGGGAAATCACTACATTTGAGCTATGTATTAACCATCTTTTACCACTCTTTCTTAACGCAAATGACTACTCTTATCTTTAGAGTAGTAACCTACCCTTGTGAACCCTTAAACANGAACCCTTAAACCTTTCTCTCAAAACCCCTTATTATTTCGATATGTGAGGCCTCTTTAGGAAAGTGCACACACGGAAAAAATCCCGAGTGAATTGAAGTTGAACGACAAAGAGGATACTACCTTAGAGTTAGCCTCACTTTAAGGTTAACTAGAGTCATAGGAGGGGAAAAATCTTTGTAGTTTTGGGTTTGTCTAAGTCTTGGGAATGGTTAGTGTGTATTGAGTCTAGTAGATGTTCCTTAGTGCTTATATGATTCTAGGAAAAGAAGTGAAAGAAAAAGGAACTAGAGATTAGTACTAAGTTTAAGCTCTAACCTTAGAAACTAAAAGCTTAGAGAGTCCACCCTTAAAAAGAAAAAGAAACAAAGAATCCAAGTGATTAGATAGTGGCTCTTAAAATCAAAAGAAGGTTAGTAGCTTAGAAATTTAAAAGTTTAAGAATCTCTAGTTGTCCAAAAAGAAAAAGAATGAGTTTGGTTCAATAAAAGTTTGTGATTTCTAGATCTAAGATGGGAAGTATATTAAGTAAGTGTCTAGATCCTTCGGAAGTAATGGAGTGGGAACAATTAAAGGAAGTAAATGCTTTGTATGCGTAAATTGTTTGGTACCACCTTGATTTTGCCTATTCTCTTGCACTACTTTTGTTTGAAAGAAACCACTTTAAATCGAGTGAACAGTCTTCTTTTTACACTTCTTTACATAAACCCTTTCTTTGAACTCCAAACTGAATGGATAAGATGCATTGCCCATAGGTAAAGAACTCACACCCAAGCTTAATTGAATATAAAAAGGAATTGAAGATGAGATAGTTTCTGGATGCTTAGTTTAGATTTTAAGAGTTGGTTTTTTGATGATCATGGAGAAGTAGATAGACTCTTAGATGATATTTGCACCATTTTACTTTTTTTGAGTACATTGGGCATAAGGCATTATCTTGGTTGTGAGTTCCCACTTGCAAACCTCATTTCCGGGTTTGGTCTTTGTTGTTTGCTTAAGGACAAGCAAAGGAAAAGTCCGGGGGTGTTGATGTGTACATATTTACATGCATATTTTGATGCATTTTATCTTAGTTTCATCCACATTTAGGTTGTAAATATTGCATATAAGTCTTAGAATCCGCAGGTTTGAGTCTAGAGTCTAGTTTAGAAGCATATTGCATTTGCATATAATTTTCTTTGCATTTATAGGTGCAACTTCAAGATGGATTCATGGAGGCTCTAGAGGTGAATAATGTGGAAATTAAGCTAAAAATCAAGGACAAAAGGAGCTAAGTGCTATGGAAGAAGTTGGGATCAAGTAGAGCATTCAAGAGGAGGAAGAAGAGACAAAGAGCTGTCAAGGTGCCCAGCTGTCGACGCAGAGCTGTCGACCTAGAGGTCGACAGTAGCCTCCCTTGGCAGCTTTGCTACCCAAGGTGAGCTACTTTCGACCCCTGGTCGATGGTGAGCCACTTTTGGGCGACGACTGCCTACTTTGGCGTGAAGAAAGCCTTTTTAGGGCATCCACACTCCTTCCTTTTAGTATAAATAGCCTTCTATTAAACCAAGAACAAAACTTGGATTAAATTTTCATCAACTTTACTTTTTTTTTCATCTATTTTTAAACATTGTAATAACTTCTTGATACTTGTGAGTGATTTGGATCTTTTCTTCTCATCTCTTTCTCTAGATCTATTTGTCTAAGAACATGGGAGCTCAAAGACCAAACTCTTGTCTTTGGATTTCCATGACTCTTAGTGAGTAGATCCTTCTTGGATCTTGATATTGTTAGGTTAAGGCTAGATCTAGGGTTGTGATGATTGATTAGGCTAGATTTTCGCATAGATTCCTACTAGATCTAGTTTAGTTCTTTAAAGTTTATTGCTTTCTCATTGACGCCTAGAAAGTGTTCGATGAAATGCTTGAGAGAACTAGATCTATGTTTTTCACCTTGAGCTATGATAGTAGTTTTCCCAATGGGACATCAAAGTGTTAAATGGCTAGAAGAACTTGAGGAACACTATCACATACATGTTTAGATAGGCAATAAACGAGAGTTGAGCCTTGTAATGTGTATAGGTGAATAGATCTTCGCACGAGAGTGGGTTGATCGATAATAGAGGGATACTTGGTCTAGGAATAACTTCAATCCTCTAATAAAGCCTTACCAAAGTCCATCACATCACTATATTGACCCCGAACTCATAACCATTATCTCAAGATCCTACCTTTTTATTGTTTACATCCAAGTTCACTCTTTTATTGCTTTACTTACTTGATTGCTTAAATATTGCTTTCTTTTATTCATTTTCATTATGTTTGGCCTTATTGATCATTAGATTTAGTGGAGACCCGTGACAATCTCCATCTAAATTGCCCACCTAGACTAGGACTCTTAGCGTATTCCTTTTGCTTAGGTTCTACTAGTCTAGCCTTCAAATCCTTGGACAACCCTAAAGTACTACGACTGACCCCGTTCTCTTGCGGGATTGAAAGTAGGGTTTAGGTTTTGCAAATTTAAGCTTTGACAAACCGCCCACGTCAACAAGAATCTTTGCTATGGAGAAACTAAAGAGCCCCACCGGTCTTACAAGCGTAAGAGTTACAAAGCGTGTTATTGAATTACAAATAAGATAATTATCACAAGAAATAAAAGGTACATCCAACAAGAAATATAAAGGTAAAAAGTCAAATACTCCATCAATTTTGCTAGAAAATAATCGAAAGCTCTGTGTCAACCAATAAACACACCAATGCTACGATTGAGAAATGAAGGTCTTTGTAGTTTTGAAATTTTATGCTTGCGCTGAAAGTGCCGAAACACTTGATCCCAGAAAAGGTGGTCACGAGCAGGATGAAATACAACTCTCGTGACCCTAAGCCCTTGAATATCATTATATTTGCCAACCTTAGGAAGATTCATGGAGAAAGTCCAATGCAAACCGATATCAAGGATGAGGAAAAGAGTCTCAGAACGACGAGATGTATGAAAAGAGAACATCCTTATATTTTTTTATCTTGAAAGCTCCAGAGATTTGAACATGTAGACGAAAGAGTAGCTCGAAACTTTTGATCGCAAAGAAACTGGCCAAAATCATAGATATCAATAACTTTGCATGTATTGTCTTGAGGAAATACTTTATTGTGGAGAAAAGATAAATTGCCCCAGATTGGAAAGAGTGGAACAAAAAGAGCTCCTCATAACCAGTAGAGTTACTCTCCAACCTGGAGGTTATTATCTCATTAACATTAACGTCTAGAAAATTGCATTTACAACCTTTGGGAATGAACTTGTCAGCTAAGCATATAAACTCATTGTAAAGAGTATTGACGAGAAAATGACATTTATGGCCGGCTAGATAATGGCATATATGGCCTTTGGAAAAGCAATTGTCATCTCGGTATGTAAAAACATTGTGCCCGACAAAAAAGGCATCTATGGCCATCGAGAAAATGACAACTATCACCGTTGAAATTTTTTTTATACGTTATCTTAAGATTACTCAATATTCCAAAAGAAACACATTTGTTGAGAACATACTTGAACTAAATACTCCCTCCAGTACTTCTCTCCATTTCAGAGTAACTTGGCAAAACTAACAATCTCTCTAGATAGGAAGACGTACATAAAGTCCAAAAGAGAATCAAAGAGAATCTACTTCGACACTAGGCCTTTAGCCCACCAGACCCAAAACCACCAAACATAATGTTTGTTCCAATAAGATTCAAGCCCAATACAGGCCCAACAAAAGGAGCCCTAAACTCCTTCTCGACAAGTTCCATGTGGAGGATCGTATGGTTGGTGGCCATGGTTGAAGAGAGAGGCGACAGAGAGCTTTTTCGGTGCAGCGGAGATAGGAAGCCAACTTCATCGATAAACTGTCGGGGAACGTCGAAGCCCTTATTCGGATGAGGAAACCCAGTTGATTGATCTAAGTCATGCTTATATAGACCTTAACAGAGTGCTTCAGATATAGATTTAATCGGACTTTGGCCGATGAAGGAGGTACTGCGGAAATGAATTACAGTCGCATCCAATAAAGGTCCCTGCAGCGACAGGCGAGATCGCTGGAAAGGAAAGCAATCATCATGATTTCTCGAATAAACTCAAACCGACAGAAAGAAAACTAGACATCGGAACTTCTCATACGGGAGAAGAAACGCCGAAAGAAGGTTTGAAGCTTCCAAGGGTCGTTGTCGCAACCCTCTATTCTTGCACCGTCAGAGAGTCAAGGGGACCCTAGCTCCACTGGGATCTTCTGCCAAACTAGCAATGGTCACGATTTTTCTAAATTGTAGCTCAGATCTGGAGAGATTTGAAGCTGATGAGCTTAGATCTGTAGAGTCGAGGGCCAAAACTGGAGTTATAAGCGCATCTAAGAGTGGCGGCGGCAAAATGGCCTTAGGGAAGGTGGAAAGCGCCAAACCACATAACCGGAAATAGCAAGAGTCTCCGAGCACAATTCGAGATCCGATTTCGCCTGAGACCATCCTCATCGGTTGGACATCGCCAAGAAGGGGCGGAGAGGATAAGCCAAGCCGACGAGAAAGGCTAGAAAGCCTTAGTGTTGGAGAGATAAGACCGAAAGAAAGATAAGGAGAATGAGAAATAGAGAGAGGAAAGAGTGGTGGCAAGATTACAAGAAGGAGGTGAGAAGAAAAATGGCAGTTGCGGCGACGCCGAGGACGGTCAGAGATGTTGCCGGCGTCGGAAAAGACTTTTGGAGATGTGATCTCTATACTTGTGTCAGGGAGAATTTCAAATTCAAACTTGATAGTGGTTCAGTTTGTAATGATATGCTAAGATAGAAAATCATAGAGATAAAAGAGGAAACCAAATTATAAATAAGCGTTCATGTTTAAAGATTAATTACAAATTTCGGATAGGTTTTTAGAGAATATTTGGCAAATGACGAAATTGTAAATATCATGATATCGTCATTAAAAACTGAAAAAAAAATGCGGTCCATCGGTGAGGGTGAAGTACAATTCTGTTATCTATCTCATACAAAACAAAACTTTTAAAAAATTTATATAGTATATTAAAATAACATAGTAAATAACAAAACTAAAATAGTATCCCAAATAACAAAATTAAAATTAAAGATAATCATTTTTAAAAGAGAACATTCTTAAGTCATCAAACAGTTCACAAGCCTACAATCAGAATGTGGTTTTCCATTGACAACTTCATTTTCTAATTTAAAATTTGATTTATCCGCTTAAACCACAATTTTCTGTCGAAAATCGTAATTTTCGCGTCAACTCTGAATTTTCTTGAAAAATATGGTTTTTCTACCAAAAAAATAAGTTTGTCAAAACCGTAATTTTCTCGCCAAAATACCAAGAAGCACCAGATCGAACAAAAGATAAAGCAAAAATATTGTTTTGTATTTATACCCACTACATATAAGTTGCATATCACTAGTAAAAAACACGGCTATAGCCACATTATATTTTTGTGGCTATAAGTCAATTTTCATGGCTATGCCATGAAATGTCACGAAAAAAATGTGGCTATAGGATCGTAACAAAATATGATCGTGGCTTTTCATAGCCATATAGCCACGATTTAATCCGAATATTTCGTGGCAAGTTTAGCCACGTTTTTCGACGAAATTATCGTGGCAAATTACCAAAAAATAAACATGTTCATTTCGTGGTTTTCCTTTGTTACGATTTGTCTCGTTTAAAATCTTGGAAAATTTAGCCACGGGTGTTTCGTGACAAAATGTGACTTTCTTGTTACGAAAATTTTAAGGCATTTTATGGCTATATATGACTATTTAGTCACCAAATGTTCGAGGCATTTCGTAGGTATGTCAGTGAAAACTTTTAATAAATAAATTTTTTAATGCGAAAAATCTTTATTAAATATTGTAACTATAGCTGAAATATAATATTTTTATATAACATTCCACAACATCAGTTTTAGAAGTAGAAACTAAAAATTTAACATTCATCAAGTTCATCAACTACAGAGAACCTGAAAACAAAAAACAAAAAAAATTCATATTTCATAACTTAAATTCATAAAAGTCAATTAGGTTTAGCACATCACCTATCCAAGTCACTTTGCTAAGGCTTGGTGAGCTGCTATTGAGGTAGACGTCGAGGAGGAACTTGAAGAGAAGGTTGAGAATGAATTGAAGCAGAAGCAGAAGCACGAACTGAAGCTTACGGCTGGAGAACATGAGGCTGGAGAGCTTGCAGAATCTCTTTGAGAGTTCCTCTTATTGCAACCATCTCTTGAAATTTGTCTTCAATGTGGTGATATCAGCCTTAACTGTATTAGCATGCGTCTCCAAGCAAGTTATGCGCATCTCAAGGTCAAGACTCTTCTTCAGTGAAACACGGACAGGTTCAGATGTGTTAGTCTCCTTGAACTAAGCACTACCAAGACTGTAGATGGTTCCCTTGCGTGTCTGTCCTCGCTGAAAATGGAAATAATGAAAATAGCATAAGCAGTTTTGAAATAAGTTAAGTTAAAGCTAAAACTAAACATAACTAACTATTTCTAATATGATACAAGATTCGGACAAAGAAGCAATTTATCATCATACAAGATTATAACAATTTTCAGAAATGACAAGCTGCACATAATATTACTAACACACAGAGGTTATTAGTTTGAAACTAAGACTCAGGTAATAACAATTGTAACACACAGAGGAATATAATAGGTTACCTTGATGTATTCTTGGTTGTGGAGAAGTCGCCGTGAAGTTGAAATAGCCGTTGTTGAGGCAGTTTGGTTGTTGTCCAGGGGAGACCTATCATCCAGTGTTTGCTCGTTAACGGCTCCCTCAACCTCCAACACCATTTCCTATGCTCGTTCATCGACGATTGTTTCATCCTTACGAGTGTGAGTCTTCCTCACAAGGTCCGTAAAGGCTGGTGGCACATCCAAACCCTGTTCAATCATCTACAACAAATGTAGGAGTAAATATTTAACAATGAAAAGTAAACATGAAAGTAAATTTACTCGAGGGCAAAACATGTTACAATGTCATAAACTATCTTGGCAAAAGGCAGAGGTCCAACACTATGCTTGTGCATTTTCTTCCCTGGAGGAGTAGACGTGCGTGAACCAGCTGCAAATTGACTCTTGGACTTTGCTTCTTTTGTATCCCAATTCTTCAGAAGTATTTCCCATTTTGTGTCATTGATGTACTTCGGCTTCTTCCCACCCATGTGTTTCTAGCTGATGCGGTTAGAGATTATAACCTGATTTTGATGCTTCCATTTGAAATAGATCTCATCATGGCACTCATCTTCCCGGAAGTAGTTTTTCTACAAAAGAATATGTGACATGAGCAGTTAATAGTAGGGAGATATATTAACTAATTATCAATGAGAAAGATAGGGAAATGTAACCAATTACAATACAAGCATGCCACCAATTATCCTGCCTCTCCTGCTTCCAGCTTGACCATGGACCCTAGAAGTATCCCTACCACGTTGCTCGCATAAAAGCATGGACCTCTGGATTGATGCCAAACCTGAAAAGAGATAGAACAATCACATCACAGAATAATCCATGAATCTCCATGAGGAAAATAAAAACAGAATTTCACAAAGACATCTGAATTGACTTACCATAATGCTCCATTGAGCTTCCTTTGATGAAGGTGTGGTTGGTTCCTTCTAGCAGGAGCACGCAACAAAGCAGTTTCGGTTATGTGAGCATAGGTAGGAGCAGCAGTAGGCTCTATGGAAGAACCAACATCTCTAAGAGGCAGTGAGTTTGATGATGCAGGAGTAGGCAGGTGGAGTTCCGTGGGATTTCCTTGTTGTGGACAGATTAAAGACACAAAGTTAGAAGAGGATAATAAGTAGAAGAACTAAAGTAAGTAATACATTATAAATGGATCATTATTTAAGGAGAAGATATTAAGAATTGGTCAATGTTTTGATCATATATAAAACATTATAGATAATAAAACATTGTCAGCTATATCTAATAACATAATAAAACATTATAACATTGCCAGCTATATCTAATAACATAATAACCAGAGACTATCTTAACTTATATAGTCAACCAAATATAAGTTAAAATAATTTAAGCTAGTTATATCTTAGCTTATAAGCTTAGCTTATATTTTAGCTATTTATTTCATTGTCAACTAACAGTTATATGAGATAGCTATATCTGATATAATAGTTATATATTAGCTTATAATCTAATTTTCTTTTGTCAAACAGAACCAATAAACTTAACTGAAACATAACTAATAGACTTAAGTGAAAACCTAATATGATATAACAAGTTATATAGACATAAACCTCAAACTAAACCAATAGACTTTATAAACCTCAAACAGAATCAAACCCTAAGACATCTCTCTTAATCAAAACCCTAAAAAGAAGGTAAACAACATTTCACTTCAAACTGAAACCCCAAAAACTATTTGAAACCCTAAGCTCCTAATGAAACTAATGAAACCCCTCTGCCGGAATCTTAATCAAAACCCTAATCCTCAACCAAAACCCTAATAAAAAATTGAAACCTTAATCCTCAACGAAACCCTAATCCTAATCGAAACCCTAATCTTAATCGAAACCTAATCCTCAACGAAACCTAATCTTAAATGAAACCCTAGTCGTCAATGAAACCCTAATCAAAAAATTACCTGCAAGATTCAAGCGAGAGAGGCGGTTGCGGTTGCCAGAAGGAGCCATGGCGCAGAGAAGTCCAGAGATGGAGGTAGAGCCTGAGACACATAGACGGAGACGGGGAGAGAGAAGATGGATACTGAGGCACAGAGACGGGGAGAGAGCAGACAGAGACAGAGGGACAGAGACGTATAGAGGAAGATGGTCGGAGAAAGAGAAATGAAGATGGCCAGAGACGGAGAAAGAATGAGGAAGATTTGCGATGTTTATAACAAAGAGAGACGAGAGAGGCAGAGAAGAAGAAAAGAGTTTGAGTAGGATCTTAGATTTTCTCTACGTGTATATTAGATTTAGGTTTAGGTTAATGAGCTGGGCCTAAATTTTGGGTTTAAATTTTAAATGAGTTTAAAATTTAAATAGGTGAAAGTTTAGATGAGTTTAAAGTTTAAATGGGTTTCAGGTTTATATGAGTTTACAGTTTAGATGACGGTTTAGAATTTAAATACGGTTTACGATTTAATATTTTTTTGTTTGTTATAAATTATTTTATGATTTAGATTGTTAAGGATTAATATACAGTTGTGGGGTTTGTATTTTTTTATAATATTAATTGTCTTAAAAACATAAGTATATTACAAACTCGTGATACTTTAAGTTTTTGCAATTTAACTAGGAACTTGTATCCGATTCAAAATTGGAATCAGTACACAAATCTTGTAACTCATCTTCGAAAACGTATTCGTCATTGGGCGGAACCACATGTAACAAATCATGATCGATTCATCTTACACTACGAACGATTCAATTCGCAACATTTCACTTCTTGCAACTACTTGGTTGTGTATATCGTTGTAATGTGGTAAGAGCAACTTTGTATGTTTGTTGAACCTCTCTAGGCATAACTTTTGTACATGCCCACCAGTCTGTTGATGAGGTATGACGAACCCGTGGATAAGAAATGAAGCATAATTGATCACAATTACCAGAAAATATAAATGGATCATATTTTTCATACTGCCCCGAGGAGAAACATCAATGATTCCTGATTTATGTTTCCTAACACCCCGACCTTCAGTTGTATCAAACTACCTGCATTTGAAAATCGTGACCTTCAGTCCAACTGCACCAAAATACTCAACCATCATTATATCCTCAATCAATCCATAGTAGTTAATGCTTGTGGCTCCCTGAACGCATATGCCATAATGTTGGGTTCTTCTATCTTGGCCATGTGTGGAAGCAGTATCTCCGTGAGAAGTAAATTGGCCAAGATTTATAAGTACGTTGCGGCCCTTCTACAAAGGTCAACATCCATAACGGAAACTCATATAATTTGCTAGCTTCCTGAACCTGTTAATTAAATATAAAAAAGTAAAAACCATTTCACTTCATATGTTTGAAATCCACAATAATCTTCAAATAATGGAAGAAACTCACATAGTTTTTCACCCATTCTGCAAAGTGGTGGTCTTTTGCTATTTGAAGATCATTACTGCTAATACTTGGGTTTCTTTCCGTCATGAACTCCTCAAACATCTTGTTCAAATGTAAAGTAGCAAAATAATATAAATTCGAAAATACATTGTTATAAATGGGAAATATATAAAATTTTATACGAGTACCTTTCAAAAGGTTTTCAAATGCTTCACAATTGAGCAGCATAAACGTTTGCAGTATGGTGTAGTCTTCATCAGAAAGCCATCTCTCTTCAGCCTCTCCACAAGCACGACCTTTGGATACAAATTCTGGATTTCCAAAGTAATTTGCTGAAGTTGTTGAAATATCCTCGTTTACACATTATGCAACAATGGAACCTAAAATATGTGTCTTATTTTTAACTTTCTTTTTTCAGGTGGTACATGTATCTCTCGAAATGATACATCCATCTATATTCCACATGACCACCTAAAGCAACTTTCTCAGGTAGATGCACTGGTAGATGTTCCATAAAATCAAAGAACGAAGGTGAAAAAATCTTCTCCAAGTTACAAAGCTTCACCACAATGTTTTCTCTTAAAATGGCAACATTGTCATTACGTAAAGTTTTCGTTTGAGATATCTCGAAAGCAGAGTGTTATCTCTACGTAAACTAATAGGAGTTAGTAGATAACATGAGAAAAAATGCCATCAATAATTATTTACCTGAAATTGTGATGTGAACATTTTTTGGAAGTAGTTCTTTAAACGCAAAGGGGAGAAGTCATTGCAAGATGACGTAACAATCATGACTTTTTAGGCCGAAAAGCTTCGAATTGTCTCGTCAATACATCTACTAAAATTTGAAGTGTACCCATCTAAAAATTTATATAATTTTTCAACCATCGCAAAATTCTTTTTTTCCTTCCCTCGACAACCGAAATATGGGAATCAGCATTGTTCCATCTTCATTAATATGTAACTCTTCTCTTCTACACAAAGTAGGTAAATCCATCCTCAACTTTGCATTGTCTTTGGTCTTCCCGGAACATTTAGAACCGTGTTAATAATTATCATAGAAATTTGTCTCGACGTGCATGAAGTCCAAGTTGTGGCGCAGAAGAAGGTTTTCCCAACACAGCAAGTCCCAAAAAAATACTCTTCTTCACCCAATTTTGTTTTGTCCCATAGCCAAATATTATGCGAGCAGGATTCTAGTATCCATTCCCACCACAGTCTATTGTTCTAGCCAATCCCTCGATGTTGTTGATTCTTTCAAGGAGAATTTCCTCTCCGTTCAACCATGGTAGAGGAACATCAACAACTATCTTCCCCCATCGAAACGGCTGCACACTTCACCTGTAAGGATGATTCAAAGGCAAAAAACAATCGATGAAAATCAAACCAACTATGTTTTCTTCCATGTTGTAACCAGAATGACTTCGTTTCATCAAGACAATATGGACAAACTAAATGACCATGTGTCATCCAACCTGACATCATGCCATAAGTTGGAAATTCATTAATTGTCCACATTAATACAACTCGCATCGTGAATTTATTCTTCCTCGAAATATCATATGCTTATGCACCCTCATTCAACAAACTATACAATTCTTCAATTAACGGTTGCAGATAGATATCTATACTTTTCTTTGAATGTTTAGGCCCGGGAATTAGTACCAATAAAAAGAAATACTCTCTTTTCATATACATAACAAGAGGTAAATTATAAGGAGTTAGGATTACATGCCAGATAGAGTGGGCTTCACCATTCATTCCAATAGGATTAAATCCATCAGTTGCTAATCCTAGAAAGATATTCCGAATTTCTGCAGCAAAATTAAGATATACCTCGTTAAAATGCTTCCATGCTGCTCCATCAAAAGGTTGGTGCATTTGGCATTGGGGAGACACATGTTCCGCATGTCATCGCATTTATGCTGCAATCGCCTCTTTTTGGTATAAACGCTTAAATCGCTCCGTAATTGGCATATAAAAAATACTTTGTTTTGGATTTTTTGGCCATTTCCACGGTTCTACTAGTTTCTATCTTTCTCGCAAAACCGACAAACCAACAAATTCTGATCTTCCTTCCAAAATAGCATGCAGTTATCTTCTTATACATCAATCTTCACTACCAGGAGACCAAGCGATCGGGTCAACTTCTTTGTCTCAAGCGAGCGCGTCAACTTCTTCATCTCATAATATGACGGAGGGGCTTTATTTTATTGTGGTAAAACATCTCTTATAGTTTGTGATATCTCGTCCATACATGATTCATCCAAATTATGATCGGTTTTTACTTTTAATTAATGAGAAGCCAAACACAGTTGAAAAATACCTTCAACACATCCATTGTAAATTGGTTGATTGGCAGCCTCAAAAACTTCAAAAACCCTTCTACATATGGCTCTTCATTTGTTCCTTTCATCACATTTTCGAATGGCCCAATATCTCGTCCCACAGTAATTAGTGTTTTCTTGATATGGCTCTTCTCCTGCATACGATCTCCGCTCTCCGGTAAATTGTGTTGCCGTTAATGATTCCCCAACCTCATTAAAATCTTCTTCGTGTTTTGTCCATACATAATAATCACCCTTGAATCTGACCCGGTAAAGGTGGCGGGCTATAGTTCTTGCATCGTGTTGCTGTCGGTTTTGCCATCTTGCACAAGGGCATAACATTGTTTGACCCTCTTTGAAATAATTTTGATTTGAAGCAAATGAGATAAATACTTCAACACCCTCCATAAACTCTCTTGAAACTGAATTTCAGATTGGATCAATGTGTCGATCCATCCACTCTCTCGTTTGAAAATAATAAGACATTTATCCTAAAAAAAAATTCTCTTCAATTTTTTCTCTCCCACCAAATTCATTAGCTCTTTCAATTGTGATACATATCACGATTCATCACGTCTTCTTTTATAGGCAAAAAGGGGCCACGATTTTTGTCACTCTAGCCACGAATTTTGTCACGTTTTTTGCCACGAAAAATTTCATGGCAAAATTTTCAAATATGTTCTCTGCGCATAGCTGCTTCATATCTCCCCCATTACCACCCCATTGCCATCGAGATGATTGACAGGACTCTTCTTTCGGTGGAGTAGCCACAATTTTATCCACCAACCTCATTACGTGACAACTTTGCCACGTAATTTCAGTGGCAAATCGTGACAAAATATATACACTTTTCCGCGTATAACAAATTCGTGGTTATTTTTGTCATGATATTGTCACGTTTTGTCACGTTTATATATTTCGTAGTTTTTTTCGTAACTTTTGACATGTATAAGTCGTAGCAAATTGTGGCAAAGTGTAGCCACGTTTGTGTTCGTGGCTAGGTTGTCATGAAATTGTCACTTTTTTGGGTTTTGTGACCTTTGTGTGACTTTTTCGTGGGTGTTTTCTAGTAGCCACGATTTTTCGTGGCATTTTCGTGATTGTAGCCCTGTTTTTTACTAGTGTATAAAAAACTAATTTGGATAACCACAAGTAAACTCATACCTTATACTTTTTGTTTGTGTTTAAATTTATGAACTAATAATTTTTAAGAGCACCATTATCGGTAGAAACCATGTGAGTATTTCAATATGAAAAATATTAATATTTTAATTTTATATTTATTTTTAAAAATTGAACATTTAATAGATTTACATAACAGTCTCTCAAATAAGCTCTTAAACGAATGATTCACTATGTTTTCTTTCTTATTTTTCATTTATTTCTGTTTATTTTATTCTTGAGAACATAGTTAAAAGCTTGACGTGGATGCTCTAATATCTTTTCTCATCCCTTTAGTCATCAAAATCAAATAAGTTTTTGTTTATAAAAAAAGTCAAAGATAATGTAGATGGATTGATCTAGACTTCTCCACTTCAACACTGTTAGATATTTTCTTATTATTATATATCAAAATGTATCTAACTTTTTTGAATCTTGTTACATGAGTTACCCACATTATATTCAATGAATATTTTACTTTTAACTTTTAAAACGGGATATACTGCATTTGTTTTATTTTCTTGTTTCCAAGGTAACCTACTTTACATTTCTATTTTCAATTCAAAAAAAATCAAATTTTGACGTATAAATACACTATGTTATAGTATTCAATACATTGGTTAGGTCTGAAATTTAGTCACTTTGGCGAACCACATCATCTGAAATACCACAAAAAGTTATATAATTCACATCATCAAAAATTAATTCCAACAGTTATTACCGGTATGCTTTCATCCCCATTAAACAGTTTAGGTGCAAATAATAGCGTTGCTTCTTTATTATTGAGAATGTTATAACTCATGCGAGACTATTGTGTGTTGCTTGGTACAAGAACCTTGAAACACATATATATCTATAAAATTTTACTGTATTTCGTGTCTTTAGCTTCCGGTTAAGAATAATATTATTCGAATCTTTACTTGGATGCTAAACCCTCGTTTTATTAAACTTTGTCACTCTTCCCCAGCAATTATCTGGTGATCGCCATGTCATTTTCCGGCTTTCCGTTGACTCAGCAACAGATAAGTAAGCTCTCCAATCCTCAAGCACTAGTCTTAGATCAAAATTCTTGTTATGTAGACCAATACAACAATTGGCATGCATAGTGCATACGTCGTTCATCTCACGACTCATTTGGCAGAAACCTCGGAAGTAAAGTGTGTCAAGAAACCTTATGGTAAGCCCGAGTTTTTCTGTGATGTAACGGTCATATTTGATCACGTTGAACACGTCCTGATCTTTCTTGCCGCGGAATCTCCACCTCGACTCGTACCAGTACTTGTAGAACTCGATTGTTCGATGATTGGCTTGTACAAACTTGAAACCAACATTGACCAAGTTTCTCTTGTCAACAGAGTTGCCGTTGTAGCTATCACAAGAGACCTGGAAATCTCCTTCTGAGAGTAGACGAGGAAATGGATCTCGCAGCCACATAATATCCATGTCCTATTATCCAATTTTAAAAATAAATAACCTAAAAATATAGTTAGAATATACTATAAGAAAATTCAAGACTACTTACTTTGATATACTTTTTTATTTCATCATAGAAAACTAATCGTATGTCATATAACAATTTTTCATATAAAAACAAAATCAGTCTTTAGATGAACACTGGTATTTTGATCCCATTAAAATAATGTATTGGTGCTTACAGATTAATTTAAAAGAGTCAGTACTTAGGTAGTTGTATAGACCTCTAATGTAAATGTAGGTTCTGGATTAACGGATTGACATGCAATTGGGATACATACCGTAGAGATAAAGCTATATCCGAGTTTCAAGAGAGAGCCCAAAAACTCTATACGACGCCACCCCATCTTGAGATAATCCTTCGTCATGTAATTCTTCTGGCCTGAGAAATCGACTCCAGGGGTCTTCAAGAAGTAGCAGCGACGAGGATGGACTTCCAAGCACCGTGAGTAGGCTTTCTCGTCGAGACACGTTACAACAAGGTGACGGAGCAAACGTTTAGTCCCTTTTCCGATCTGAAAACTTTCGAGAAATAAGTCGAACGTTGAGTTCGGTTCAGCCCAAGCCCTATTCAAAAGAGTTATTATAACTATTTTATCCTCCGTTGATGCTTCTCTCAGGATTTCCTCCACATTTCCAACATCTTTTGACTCATACTGTCAAACAAAACTCACATCAGCAGGAAAAAAAAAGAAAATTGTAGTTCAAAATTTCCATGAATCACTAGTCAATTTAAACAGAAGTAAGTTACTAAACGGAAGTGTTTTTGTTAGACTCTTGTTGTGTCGGGATGGGCGGCGACAGAGAGGTGGATAAACCGAGAAGTTTGGGCTGGATGGGAGATTCCCAACGGTAGCAAACAAGGCACATCAATGCTGTGACCGTTAGCATAACTGTGATCCTCTTCAGATCTTTCCTCCCGACCATCAACCGCTCTCGCCGCTGCGAGTTGTTGCAGCCAATATCTTCGGTAAGGTGAACGCTCCGCACATCATCAACCATATATATTTCTAACAAGTCACGTCTATTATTTCAAGTGAAACGTATGAATCTTAGGTGCATGTCTCCACGTGAGATCATATATATCCTATTGGTGGGAAAATAAAGTAGCTCTGTTTTCCAAAACTAAAATTAAAAATAGTTAGCTCTCCTCGATCTATCAATCTTTTTCGATAGTTTAAGACGAAGGAGAGAGATGTACGAAACACCCAATACTCACATCAAGCTTTTATTATTTACGTGTCGTATATGAAAATGCAATACCTTGTCATCTAAATATTTTTCCTTATATGACAGGCATATTCTATAACTCAAAACTCATCTATAACTTGCTTTTTAAATAAATAGGATTTTGCTCCGCGCTACAAAGCAGATTAATTTATATATAATTATTTTCTAAGTAGTTAAATTCTACTTTTTAAGAAACTACATAAATTATTAAAGTTAAACTTGTTAATTCCTAGGCTCTAGGTTCTTGGAATTGGCATAAATTGCTTAAGTTGTGACATAGAGCTTCAGATTTCATCAAAGTGGAAGTGTAGGATGGTAAATCAACATCTTTCTGGTTTGATCAATGGCTGCCGATAGAATGGTCCAAGAGACATAGAAATTACCTTGTTATCTACGGTGTATGACTCAGTTGTCGCTGGTTGGCAGTTTCGTCGGCTTCGTGGTGATGGTCTGAGGCTTATTGCTACGACTCTTCACTGGACTTCTATTCCAAACCCTGCGGCAGGTTCTGATATATTCAAGTGGAAGAAAGACGTTGATAACTATGACACTCTATTTTCAACGAAGCGTACATGGCTTCTTGTTCAGGAGGGATCACCTCTTGTCTCATGGGCGAAAGGGGTTTGGTTTAAACACTAGACTCCTAAGTATGCTTTTATCGTGTGGCTGGCTACGTAAAATCGCCTACAGACTTGTGATCGTATGAGTTGTTGAGGTAATGCAATTTCAACGGTATGTATTTTCTGCCAAGGTCCTCTAGAAACAAGAAATCACTTGTTTTTTGAGTGTGCATATAGCAAGGAGATGTGGAGAAGTATGGTGCTTGAAATTTTACAACAACATTTTGAGTACGATTGGGACTTGGCGGTTGATCTCTTCACGAGTAATGTTTTAATCTGACGTCAATAATGTCTTTTCTAGTTGGTTCTTCAAACTTCAGCGTATCATCTATGGTGGAAAAGGAATCAGAGAAGACATGGTAGTTCTCGACACTCACCAGCAGAAGTTCAAACATAAATTGACAAGACGATACGCACGGAGCTTTTAGCTATTACAGGCATTGGGGATACATCCCTTGATGAGCTTATGGCTCTTTGGTTTGCCACTAGATACGACTATTTCAGCGTTTAGTTAATCTCTAGATTTATTCAAGCATTCTTTTGTAAAATTTTTGTTGCTAATAAAATTTTACATTACAACAAAAAAATTTGTTAATGTATGTGTCATAAAATTGCAACTTTTGTATATAAAAAGTACATAAAATTGTATGTCTATTTACCTTTTTTGCTAAATCATCTTGTTATTTATTTTCGTTTTAGGAGAGTATGTTCTTCAATTTTCTCATCCACTTTGCTTTCTTATTCGACCATAAAATATTAAATTGATTATAATTAATGTATGTATTCAAAAGTGGCTTGATATTTAATTAATAAAAACAGAGAGTGTTTACAGAATAGAAAATAGATTGTTATTAAATATATTAGCACTCTTCCCAGAAATTAATTAAAAATAGAGATGTCGCCAAACAACCTCTCTCTCATGGCCATATCCTACTGCTGCTATCTCTTTCCGTTCATTACTTTTTTTTCCCCATGAGTCATATCCTATTCTGCTTTCACAAACTTTTGTTATCCTCTAACATTGTTGTCCTCTTCTCAACTCTTTTTATTGCCTTTATTTCTTTAATTTTAGCCATGGATATGACAACTCTTTTTCGATATGAAATATACATACACTACAAAAAAAATACGCAAAATTGCGAGGAAAATTTGCGAGGAAAGTTTTTCCTAGCAAATTTGTGAGACAATTGCGATCAAAATGCTAAAGAAAATTTATTGGTTGAAATTTGGTCGCAATTTTGCGAGAAAAAACCATTCCTAACAATTTCCTCACAAATTTGGGACAAAATAACTATGAATAGTTTGCAGTCGCAATTTTTGCGACGAAATTGCTACAACTTAGCGAAATATGGTTATTTCGTGGCAATTTTCTAGCAAAATTTGCGACGAATTAGCGAGCATAACGGAAAATTACGTTGAAATGATTACTTGATGTGAAAAATATTTGCTAGGGCATAGTTAATCGCAAATTACTCGCAAAAGTTTCTTATAAATACAACTCTACACTCTCCCATTTCATTCACAACATCTTCAAACAAAAACAATAAAGACAAATCCAAAAAAAAATGTCGAATTGGGAGCCTGACATTTTCACCATATGAGGATGGATGTATAGGCAAAGAGATTCTGATACTGGTGAAGTAACAAAAGAGTACCGGGACGGTTTGCGCGGATTCAACTATCAAGCGACAAATAACTCCCTTGCGTAAGAGCACGGTAAAATCTTATGCCCTTGTGCGAAATGTCAGACTGAAAAGTATATCTCAATTGACACCGTGAAGAAATATTTATACAATAGAGGGTTTACCCCAAATTACTATATATGGATTTCTCATGGGGAAAATTGTAATGTTGAAGAAGGTAGTAGCTCTAGTCGTGGGAAGCTAACTAGAGGAAGAACTAGTGGTCATACGCGACATGAAATAGAAAATACGTTTCATGATACGGTTACAGATGCATTTCAGAATACATCATATGCATGTGAAAAAATGCAACATTTGCTGATGTTCCAAATTATGAGGAACCGAACGTACGTAGATGCAAATTTTTTTATTGATATGTTAGACGCTGCTAATCAACCTATCTTCAATGGACATAGAGAAGGTATGTCTAAATTATCATTGGCATATAGGATGATGACAATCAAAAGCGATTACAACTTACCTGAGAACTGCATGGATGCATGGACAGATTTATTTAAAGAGTATTTGCCTGCGGATAATAATTCGGTTGAGTCTTATTATGCAATTCATCAATTGGTTTCTAGTCTTGGGTTACCATCCGTAATGATTGACTTATGCATCGAAAACTACATGATATTTTGGAAAGATGATGAAAAGTTGCAATAGTGTCGCTTTTGTAGGAAATCGAGATATCAACCTACAAGTGGACGTACTCGCGTACTGATGTGCCAGTATTTTAGTATGTTTTTAGTACGGTTTTCATTCGAGATCTATGGTTTTTAGTATGCATTTGGATTGTTTTGGCGTGGTTTTGTGTTCTTTGTTGTTTTTACAGGATTCGAGCTTGAATGTGTGAAAAGGAAGCATTTCGGAAGGATTTCAAGCCTCGAAAGAAGTTCTCGCGCAAAGCTGAAAAATACCCAGATTTTTTTGACACAAATTGACTGATCCAGGGACATGGATTGATCGATCCCTGTCCCAATTTTCGGACCGATTTTACGAAGAACCAGACCGA
>OVAN01005272.1:0-23853 GCA_900406275.1 Anastatica hierochuntica | reverse complement strand
TTGGAGAACATTTGCTCCAGTCGTCTGGCCTCATCAGAGAGTGGGGTAGGGTCTGCGGCTTGTGGCTCTCCTATGTCCATTAGGACTTCTTGCTCTTGAGCAAGGTTTTGGTCCTCCTGGGCTCCCGTTGCTGTTGGGTTTCCTCTTTCTCCGAGGCTATTGGTAGGAGGAGTTTCCAGAGTTGGCATCCGGGGCACGTAGACCCTGAACCTGTGATTTGTGGCTTGATTTGCCGTCAAAGCCGAGTTTGCCTCTCTGAGGGTTTCGTTCTCCAGCTCAAGTTGCTGCAAGCGCTGCGTATTCTCCTGGAGTGTTTTGGCATGAGCCTCCATCTGTTGTCTCAAGGTCTGAAGCTCTGCAGCTGCGGCATCAGCTCCAGTTTGAGTTTGATCCCTTCGAAGCTTCTCCATCTCTCCTAGTCTCTTTTGCAAAGTCTTTAGCTGAGACGGCATCTCCTCGTAGGTGAGCTCTGCTCGTGCTGGCGTGATGTTTGCTGATTCATGATTATCTCCAACCATCGTCACGTAGCTATTTTTGAAATCTCCCCTCCTTCTAGCGCCAACTGTTACGGGTGATTTTGGTCATTCTTTGTAGCACTATGGAAACTGGAGGTCGATGAATGTTTAGCAAAGATGAGATGAGGTTTGTTCCAAGCTCTGAGATCAATAATGGCGAGAGAATTGGTGTTGTATTGATTTCTTAGCTTAGGGTTTTGTACATGCACGTTTTGCCCTTAAGCTTCGTATTTATACATGCAGTTCATGATTATCCCTCCAAGAATTGGATATATTATGATTATCTATAAAATATATGCATCTATATCTAGAATACACGTCATTATCTACTAAGTTAAGTAATAGAAATAGAGGAGAGGCGGTGGTCGGCTGGCTTCTGGCTTCCGGCTATGTAAGGTCATCTGACTTCCGGTTTCCGGCTATGCAACGACGTCTGGCTTCCTGCTTCTGGGCATTCCCCTGCTTTGAGGTCTTACTGTTGTACTCCATTTAAGCCTGGGGAATTCCTATGACCTAAATTACTCTCAACATGTCTCATGCTTCTTTTGTCGATTCACTCCCTTGGATTAACTTAAATTTCTCTAAGTCCACATCACCAAATATAACAGTTATTGCTTTGGAGTTGAATTTTGAAGCAGATTTCTCAGCGTCAGTCCACTTATCTTTTGGTTTGGGCATCTTTGTTCCATCAGCTGCCACGATGTATGGTTCTTCCCAACCAGTTTCAACAGAAGTCCATGCATCTTCGTCAACAGCCCTGATCAAGTGCATCATCTTAACCTTCCAATGACCATAGTTGTTTTCATCCAATATGATGGTCTTCTGCACAACTATAAGTTCTTTCATGGTATCCATCGCTTTCCCAAGAACTCAACTTGTATGTTGGTTGATTGCTCTGATGCCAATTGTTAGAACACAAATTGCCAAAGAACTTAATTCAAAGTGAATACTAAAACACTTCTTTATTAGATATCACTCTAATAAATCTTATACAAAGTCTTTGTTTGATCAGTTTTGATGTGAATTTCTTTTCACTTCGCAATCAGTACTGACTAATACCTAATCTCTCAACCTAACTAATCAAGCAACAACAGTCGTTTGTTTAACCCAACAACCCACAAGAAAACTATTGTCGTATCTCCTTGATTATCTATCACAAAACGTACGTCGTCACTATTGTCGTATGCCTCCTTAAATAGTTGTCCCGTGTTTTGACCTTGAGAATCTTCAAATAATCTCCACGATATACTCGAATCTTCTATTTTTCTTCAAGCATTGCCACATCACTGCCATATGTTCCCGCCAAAACTCTTGTGTCACACAACGCTTCCTTGTTAAATTTAATTCCAAGCTCAGAATTAGTTCTCACAGAGGAAACATCACTTTCCATGGCCCTCATCAAGCCATACTATATCCCATCATTTCCTTACGTAGCATCGGCATTTGTGCTAGGAACTATATTAATACGTTGGAGAAGTCAGGGATCGAATTCGCTTCAATTTATGGCGTGAAAGCTCGTGCATTACACAAAGGTGAGACCAGGGTTTGCGTCGGGGATAGAAAGATCAGCGCTATCGGAGTCCGAATATCTTTTGAAATCACTTCTCATGGTTTGGCCTTTAACATAGATCCTGATATGAAGTACTTTGAGCATATTGTGCCTTGTGGGATTTCTGATAATTAAAGAAGTTACATCTTTGAGAAGAGAGAGGAAAAGCTCTGCTTCCTTCAGAAGAAGTGATTCATGAGCTGCTGGTTTCTTGTTTGGCCAAAGCGTTTTTTCATGATGATGTTGTGTGGAAGGAAAAAGATCCCTATGCTTTGATCTAGCTATGTCTCACGAGAGGTGAATTTTTCTTTTTCTCAATTTGACACAACTTGTTTTAAATCTAATACTCCATAACAACTCTATCTTTTCTGATTCAAAATAAGTTCCACTTCAAGAGTCACATGTGTTTGCAAAAGCGCGATATGAAATAAGTGACATTTATATATTGAAACCAAACTTCCTCTCGATCAGCAGCCAGAGTAAGAAAATGTAAACAAGAATGAAAGAGAAGAGCAAATAGGATACAAACCATAGTACCAAAGGTATACCAAAAAGGAGAGCAGAAAATGTAGATAAAGAATTGAGGAAGATGATGAGTAAAGCAGTGGCCATGACATGACTAAGATCCATAATACCGCCTTCAAAGCGATTTTCGGATAAGTTGTTGACGAAGATGTAGACCCATAAAGCTATGCCATAAATGAATGTTACACTATAGAAACCAAACAACCTCGACCATATATGATTTCTTCGGAACAGGCGAACAGCTATACTAATGTTGCGTGTCTTA
The DNA here is from genome assembly GCA_900406275.1 of Anastatica hierochuntica. Classification (NCBI taxonomy): domain Eukaryota; kingdom Viridiplantae; phylum Streptophyta; class Magnoliopsida; order Brassicales; family Brassicaceae; genus Anastatica; species Anastatica hierochuntica. The sequence continues at coordinate 20,999 of OVAN01005272.1, read as the reverse complement.
TATGCAACACAGTTGTAACATTCAAAGCTATCAAGAGTGCGGTTATGACAATGTCGTAAATCACGAATTTGTTTTGCCTGCATCGAAAATGCATATATAATGAAGGAGATTATTTATTAGTAATAGAAACTCTGTAACAAACATAAATCATAAATATTTGAATTTCTATTGGAAGTTTATTGGACTCACCACCATGAACCCCGTAGACTCCGAGATTCATCGACCTTAGCAGGATTCATGACTTCCTTTCGTGGTGATGTTAGTATAAGGCCTGACCAGTCTAAAAAAGACACACAAACTCTGATCTAAAATGTCACATATTGTGAGATTCTTGCCCTGCAAAGTAACTACAGTCTCCGAGTAACCAAAACGACTTAAAGCCCATCGACACACCGAAAAAGAAATGACAAAGGAAAAAAACATGGCAAAAAAGTGTATGAGGATATCATCGATTAGGATCTTATAATAGAACCATCAATGATTTCATCAAAAAACTAATCAACCTTTGTAAAGCCGGTAACTTGCCGGTTTTGATACCTAGAGATTTTGATAGATAAAAAGTAAAATATGCATCACCTATTTATATGAGTAGATTAACGATATAGGGTTTACTAAGGAAAAGATAAAGATAGTGCAGACTGTGAACGTAGATACATTAGACGATGCACGTTTTTCATTGGCTGAAATTTCCTTAATTATTTTAAGAGATAAATATATAATTTCGAGTAGTGTTAAAACGGTCCAAAATCGGTTGGAGGAAGGTAACGAATGAATCCTATGACGTCATGCAATAAAATAAAACAATGTACATTCGAGATGAGGCCACACAAAGATTTCGACTATTTTTAACATTTTTTCCTAAATAAAAGAAAATTTTTGGCAACGCCACGTCACCAACGTTCTCTGTATGAGCGTCATGTCAATTTTTGACTTTTCATTTAATAATAGTATTAGATATATTAGGTAGTTTTCTGTGAATTCGTGGATATAAGTATTAGTTGAAAGATTTAATTATAATTTCATATTCTTTATGTTTAGGTAAAATATATTTTCATTTATAATAAATAATTCAATTTTATATGTTCTATATTTATTAAAATAATTAGGTATTTTATTTTATTTTTGATATAAGTAAATTGATTTACCTTCTTTTAACTATTTTTTGAAACAAGAGATACCAAAAACTCAAAATTTAAAATTGGATGAATTGTTGAAAGAAACATGAATTAATGTCTCTTATTTATGCATAAGTGAAATACTAATATTTTGCATCCATATTCAAAATTATATAGCATTGCTCTATGCACCATTTAAGAAACTATCACTAACCGTTCGATCAACGAACAATATCTAAGTAGTGTTCCAAGAGTCTTTGTTAAAATTATTCTACAAACCAATGATATTCACTCAAATACGCCATATATCTTAACATTGTTTTAAATCTGTAACCAATGAAAGGTTTTTTGTACCAAAGCCATTTAGTTTATAACTTCCGCATTTGAAAAATGTTGTAGTAATCTCACCATCAGTGTTAAATATAAGTTTTAAATTTTGTTTGTTAGTGTTATTGCATTTGATTTTAGAATTTTAATCAAATCATTCGTTTAAAATTTTTGTTGAATACTTTTAGTTTTATTTTTTGGAAAATTGAAGTTTTTGTGTAATTAGAATTTTTAAATTGTATTTCTGCATAGTTTACCTTCTTTGTGAAATTCTATTTGATTTAATAGATACATTAATTCACGACTACAATAATAATGTTACGTACTTAATTTTTTTTGTATTTTGAATCAAGAAATTTTTTTCTACTAAATGAATACATTAGCTTTTTAATGTGAAAGTTAAATATTTTACGTATCTAGTTCATATTATATTTCCATTAAACTTATATTTTAATTCACGATTATAGTAATAAAATTACATATTCAAAGTGTTTCTATGAAATGCTTCATGAATTTTATATTTCAAAAAGGTTTATTTATGTGGATAAATTTTTTTTATTTTTTAAACGTTAAATATTAAAATTCATATTATATGTAATTTTTTCAAAATATTATTGGATTTTAATATTTAATCATCCAAATTACATATTGTGTATCAATTTTTATTTTGTATTTAAAATAGTGTAAGATGATTATAAATTTAAATGTTCAACAGATTTTTAATGATACAAGTTTAATGTGTTTGTTAGTAAAAAATCTTAATCTAAAAATATTTTTTAAAAAAATAAAGTATTATTAAGTAATTGTAATGTTCGAATAAGATTTTTTTGTTTTTTTGTTTGAATTTTTTCTTTGTTTTTAATTCGATTTTTTCTCTTTTATTTTGTATTATACTTTTATTACTGGGTATGTTTGGCAATAGATTTATCACAAAATTTCGAGATATTTCTTGATATTATTTGGATTAGGTCTGGGCGAATGGGTATTCGGGTCGGGTTCAGGTCAGATCTATTCGGGTCTGGGTCTATTCGAATAGGGGAGTTTTGGACCCATATAGTTACTTATACAGTTTTAGTTCGGTTTCGGATCGGGTCCTTTCGGGTCGGGTCGGATCGGTTCGGGTCTTAATTAATTATATCTGTAAAATATCCATAAGTTTCAGGTACATTTCTAGTCTTGTTCGAGTCCATATATTTTCGGTTTTATGGATATTTTAACCTGAAATACTTGAAATTAAAAAAATAACCGAAAAAATAAACTAAGCATTTTCAAATCAGATCATAATAAGTTTATAACAACTACTAGATGTTAAGATAAATCGAGTTTTGTTCACCAAAATGGTTAAACATCGCAATAAAATGACATAAGCATTGGTTCATGAGAAATCAATTAGAAAATTAAAAGAGAATTATTGTGTCTTCCATTTGGTAATGTCTTCCGGATTTTGGAGTAGAACAGTTCGAGAATTAGAAGGGATTTTGGAATTGAAATCGTTACAAACTCACAAACCACAGTTATGCGTCACAACGTAGAATTAGAAATCTAGTGAGACTAACGTTAATGAGAAACCCGCTTAATGGATCATAGTGTTTCATTTGGATATTCTGGTACCCGATCGGGTCTCGGATAAAACTTGGATCCGAACCGGTACCCAGGGGTATTGCAGCAAAATACCCAATGGGGTAAAAAGATTTTTTCTGTTTGGTTACAAGTACAGGTATTTTGGGTCGGATCCAAGTTTGGGTATTCGGGTCCAAATATTTTGTCCATGTCTAATTTGGATTGTTTGACAAATGATGTAAGTTAACTCAGGTTTTTTTTTTTTAGGATCAAATCAAATAAATCAAAATTGAAAGCCTATCAACCAATCGAATTATAACGATAATTCTAAGATCTCTCTCATGGTTTCTCATGGTTGACTATTAAAAAATTTTCAATAGAATGTACTACCTTTTAATATATAAAGGGTAGAAGATATATGGTTGGTTTTCAAAATCAATATAACTTATCAGATGAAAAAATATTATCTAAATAAAAAGACAATGTTTTCAGGCGAATAAAATATCTAAATAATTTTTACTCCATTATATATTCTTTTTTCTTTAAAATTATTATCATGCTAGCTAGATACAGTAACAAAAAGACGTGCAAAGGTAGTAGTAATATATTGAAATATTTCTTAGGCATTCGTCTACAGTACTTATTGTAGAAAGTATTTTCCCGAAAATTCAAATCAATGCTCCTTTGCAAATACGGCCAGTGAGTAACAAGGAAGGCTTCATAAACTTTCTTTTAAGAATATTTTTCCTATAAGAAAAGAAAGATTGAATATCGAACGAACAATCTTGCAGTTGTAGGGTAAGAGTTTATATTTTTGCAGGCTCTCAAAAATCCGTCTTGAAAGGTTTGTAAGTCTTGAGATCAGTGACTATGCCAACTACAGATCCCGCAGCTGCGGCTATAGACACAACAAGGCAGGCCAAACTCAAGACTTGAAGACCAACCCACCTTGTGCTCCATCTCGGTACATTCTTCTGTACAATGAACATTTCCACCGGAAAATAAACCGTTAGAGGCCAGAAACCAATCGCCCCCAAAAGACCAAGCACATCATTGAAGAAAGGCATTAGCATTGAGATAAACGTTGTCGTAATCACGAAGATCGTCCTCCACACGAGTCTGAAGAGATTCAAGTTGTAGGGCTTGGACCCTGGAAATAGTTGGATCTTGATCTCGTTTGTGATGAACTTACTCTCTGGAAACCTCTTGGAGGCTTCCTTCTCGACAAAGGCAAATAGAGGTTGGGAATAGACTTGGTAAGCGCCTACTAGATGAATTACTATAGCGAGATTGGCTATGTCAAGCAACCAATATGGATTTCTGAACCCTCCAGCAGCAACGAGATTTCCGGGTGCAGAATCCCCGAATGCTGCATACCCTACGCAGCCACAGAGCATGTAGAAGAGTGTCGTTGTAGCCACACTTATGAGGGTCGCATTCCTCATTGTCTTTTCCTCTGTAGGAGGTGATTTCACCGTGTCCTGCATCCTCAAATAGTTTTGTTTTAACATCCCGAAACTATAATACATACATAAATGCTTACTAGGAACAGGAATGACCTGAATTTCGATGAGAATCATGGAGTAAGAGTAGGCAAACGCAATGTTGCCCAGAGACTGAAAGGTTCTCCAGACTTTCTGGATTGGTGTCACTGTCCCAATGCTAACTCCAGTGAGAGTGCCTTTGATTTCTTTGTTCTCAACCACTTTGGAGATGCCAAGGCCAAGCCCAATGGTGGAGTAACCAAAAGACATGACTGCAGCGACAGAGGAGAGCCACCATAACTGATCAAAATCCGGAATCTGAGAGAATACGATTTGGACCACACCGAATGCAATCATGTAAGGGTTGCCATTAACATGACATGGATCATTATCCCCATTACTCTGTTGGCAACTCGTCCGTTGGATTGCTCTGTTTTTTTTTTTTTTGATAATCATAAGTCAAAAAAATAGTTGAGCAGTAGAAAGAATCTGAAACAGTGACAGCATTTTAGAGCCGTACTTTTGGAATCTTGGATACATGATGACTTTATTCAATTTAATTACTAACATATTGACTTTTCTCAGAGTGCATTATTGAGCTTTTTTTCTTCTTGTTGAAAGTGCATTATTGAGCTAAGAATTAAATGACTTTTATGGAATGGACTAAATTGAAGAGCAAAGTGGGACACGCATCTACTTTTTGGAGGTATTTGCACATTAGAAAACAAAAAACAAAGTTGAAAACTGAGTATCAACTTACATCAAGCTTATAGCAGATGCAATAGTGTATCCAATTGCAGTACCAAACATGTTAACGTATTGCACAATTCCACATAATTTCACCTTCATACCACCTGTAAATTTTGGCCACGGACTCAGAAACAATTGATTATGAATTATGAATTTGGTTTGGGTGATTGTAGGTAACCAAGAAAAACAGAGAGATGGATGGAGAAAACTACCGAGGTTGGAGTGAATAGCAGCCATGTAAGTATAGTTTCGTTTGCCGGTAACAGAGTCGCCAGAGCGGTAGCAAGAAGAGAGGAGAATGGAAGTGTAATAAGTGACGAGAGAGAAGAGTAACATCACAACTGGTCCTGCCATCCAACCAATCTGAGCAACAGCCCATGCCAGAGACAACACTCCTGACCCAATCACTGCTGTTATTATGTGTGCACTTGCTGTCCACACCGTCCCTGAACCCAACCAAATTTCTAGTCAGTCAAACACTCAAAAGATATCTACAATGGTAAAAAACTAAGCCATTTTTAAAACAAAAGGCTGTTCCTAATTTCTGAAACCGGTTAAAGGCATCTACAATAGTCAAGACAGAAGAGGATCATGCGTTCTTAACAGAGTTCATTACAAGTCAGAGTCGAGATACTCAAGAATCACAATGTTTACACTGACCCAAAAGAATTCCAAAGCAAGAAATTTGGTTGTTGTTGACCCAATTACAGCAAATAGTTAGGTTCAATACACAAATAAAATTACCTGTTCGCTTAGGACGGCCATCATCATCAAATAAATCAGAGCTGTTTCGAGGAAGAACATCCATGGAGGCACCTAACCCTTTAACATTCTTTAACGTCTCAGCCATCTTCTTAAAAAACCCAAACTCCAATTTTGATTTCGGACAGAAAGGTTCAAGGTTTTGTCTGAAAATTTTGGATTAGATCTCGGCTTTTAGACGGCAGAAAATGGAAGGGAATAACTGGAAAATCAAAGATTTGTTAAGTGAGATGGAATAAAATTAATGGTCAGCAGAGAAAGATCTTTTCCGGTTTTCTCTGGACCGAAGCTTCTCTCTAAAAAGTGGAAAAGAAGGGTTGTGCGATTCTAAAAAGATCATAACGACACTAATAGTACTATATATATATATATAAGAGAGAGACAGACACAGACCCTCTCAACCTCCACCAAGAGAAGCATAGGAAACCGCATGTGCTTAATTTTCTTTTTCCTCTTTTCTTTTTCTTTTCACCAATACAATTCGTTTTCGCCCTTTAAGATAATTACGATCATTCTTATACCAACGTATTAGAAAACTAGGTGAGTGTCCACATCCTGCGTCGACATATATCTTTAACGAATAAAATTAATTAGCTTATTTATTTTTAAAACTAACTAAAATGTTTAGATACATTTACATGGGACAATATCATATATAAATATGTAAACACGGTTAAACCTCTATAAATTAATATTATTGGGACGAATATATTTTATTCATTTAAAGAGTTATTAATTAATCGAGAGATTATTTTGCTCAAAAATTCAATTCAGGATTGAAAACATTATTGGTCTTTCGAAATATTAATTTAGCGAGTATTAATTTACAAAAGTTATATTTTTTTTGTCGTCAAAACCCATTTATTAAGTTTTTGGACTGTCACTCCTTTCTAAAAAGAGCGAGGCAACTGTGGTGCTTACATGGATAACATTTACATTTTTTAACCTTGCCGTTTTGGCAAGATTGTTTGTAGCGACATTCAAGGTTCTAAGAATATAAAAAATGTGAAACGAAGGAAAAACACTTCTTAATGCTTGGAAATCTTCCAGTTCCGACGCGAATGCTGGACATTCTTGTGGGTTAGACACCATCGAGATTAGCTGCATACAATCTATCGTAAAGACTGTCTCCACCGTAGAGGATGTGATCATACATTCCATAGCCCACATTAATGCTTCCAACTCTGCGTGGAGGGGAGAGAGATTGGTTTATACGCTTCGATATCCAGATTGACATCTTTGTCTTCCAATAGAGTATGTCCACCCATATCCATTAAAAGTTGCATCAACACTCCAAGAGCCATCAATTTGGCATACATGCGCTTCCGCAGCCCAAGGACTCACGAGATTAGCCTCGCAGCCCAAGGACTCACGAGATTAGCCTCAGGGATCTCAGTTTCTTCAGGTGCTTGTGGGTCCACTTCTGTTGTACTTTCGTTCGCCTTGCTCTAAAAGTCTGTTTCTTGGGTGGCATGATCTAGAATATCTTGTGCTTGTTTCCGAAAGTTGTCAAAAACGAGAAGATTTCTTGCTTTCCATACAAACCATATAATCCATAGGAAAGCATGTAGAGCTGCCTCATTTGTTCCAATTTTCTTTGCCACCCAGAAAAGATAAGAGAAGTTTTTCGTAAAAGGAAGGTCGAGGGAACATTGATGGAGATGAGGGAATAGACGCCAGTGGCCTCACTTGTCTTGCTGGAGGGCATTCAAACAACAAATGATTTATAGATTCTTCTTCTATGCCACATACAGGACATTCTTTATTTTTACTTATATGCTTGTAATGTAACCTTTGGCATGTTGCCAGACATCCTGATAAACATTGCCACACGAAATGCTTTAAATTTCGTGTAGTTTTTAATTTCCAAGCTTGTGCCACAAGTATTGCCACTGTAGGTCCCTGAACAGGGTGGTCACAAGCAAGGCGAAATAAGTTTCTCGTGGCCCAGTATCTTGATCTAACTGTGTAGTCCCCAGAGGTAGTGAACGACCAGCTATAACCATCTCTAGAATAAGCTTTAGTTGGTCTTATTTCTTTGATGAGTTTAATGTCTTCTTGGGAAAATATCTCCTCTAGACGATCCAAATTCCACTCTTTTGTACTCATGTCCATGAGGTCATTAACATACAATAGAGGATCTTTCTCGGCATTTACTCCCATAGGGGGTCTAGCCAGAATATTAGGAATCCAAGGTTCGCTTCAAACCTTGGTGGTCATACTGAACCCAATAGTTTTCCGGAGTCCCGAAAGTAGGAGAGCTTTTGCTGCTAAAATACTTCGCCATCCATATGACGGCTGATTGGATTTTACGATCTCCAAAGGGTTGTCATATCTGTAGTACCTTCCTCTTAAGACTCTACTCATAAGGGAGTCGGGATAACGTAATAATTTCCAAAGTTGTTTTGCTAGAAGGGCTAATTTGAATTCTTTGAAAGTTCTGAAACCTAAGTCCCCTTCTGATAATTGTACACACAACTTATCCCATACAATGCAATGGATTCCCCTTCCATCCGAATTCGTGCTCCACCAGAAGTTAGCTATTGCACTACTTAGCTTAGAGCATATTGCTTAGGGAGCAAAAAGCACGACATTACATAAGTCGGAAGTGCTTGTGCCACTGACTTGATCATCACCTCTTTCCAACCTTTCGACAGAAATTTTGTCGACCAAGTGTTTATTCGGCTCTGGAGACGATCTTGGATAAAAGCAAAAACTTGCGCCTTAGAACCACATATTTTTTCAGGTAGTCCTAAGTATGTGCCCATACCACCTTCCTGGTATATTCCTAAGGTTGATTTAATGGTTGATTTTGTAGATGTCGAAACATCATTTCCGAACATCACTGATGATTTTGAAAGGTTAATCTTTTATCCTGAAGCTTCGCCATAAGAGCGGATGATATCGATAATTTCCTTGCTATGTGTCTCGTCAGCACGACAGAAAAAGAGGCTATCATCTGCGAAGAGGAGGTGTGAAACTAGAGGATCGACCCGAGAGATTTTGAGACCATGTATCCTCTCGTTCCATTCAGCATCTTTTAATTGTGCGACCAATGCTTCTGTACACAATATAAATAGATATGGGGATATTGGGTCTCTTGTCTGATGCCTCGGGTTGGCCATATGTGGCCTTTGGGGACGCCATTCAGTAGGACCCGATATGACATTGTAGTAATACAGCTCATAACCCATTTTACCCATCGACTGTTAAAACCCATCTTTACCATAAGGGCTCTTAGGAACCCACATTCCACTCGATCGTACGCCTTGCTCATATCAGTTTTGATTGCCATGAACTTTTTTCTACACGCCGGATTGGATCTCAATGCGTGGAAATTCTCTTGTGCTACCAGGATGTTATCTGTAATTAATCTATCAGCCACAAAAGCTGACTATGTCTCGGAAATTAATTCTGGAAGGAATTTCTTTAGTCGACGACTAAGAATTTTGGATATTATTTTATATCCTACGTTTCATAGACTAATGGGTCTAAATCTAGCTATTTCACTTGGTCTATCTGTTTTTGGAATCAGAAAGATATTAGTTTCATTAAGCTTTCTTTCAAACTTTCCTGTCTCGAAGAAAGTATTCATCATATTAATGAGATCTTTTCCTATGACATCCCAAAATTGTTGGTAAAAAAGGTCAGTAATCCCATCTGGACCAGGGGCTTTTTCCGATTTTATCGAAAATAAGGCTTTCTTTATTTCTTCCTCAGAGAATTCCTTTGTCAAAATTCCATTCATTCTTTCCGTAACCTTAACTGGTATACTGTTTAGTACCCGATCATACTCACTCAAATTTGAGGAGGAAAACAATTCCTAAAAATATCCCACCGCCATTCGTTCGATCCCAGCCGCATTGTCTGTCCAAACTCCATCTTGGTCTTTTAATCCCATAATCTGGTTTCTGGCTCTTCTTTATTTGGTTGAGGCATGAAAGAATTTTGTGTTCTTATCCCCCTCCTTCAACCAATTAATCATGCTTTTCTGCTTCCAGAGTACTTCCTCTTCGTGAAAAGCCTTGTTTAACTTATCTTTTAATTCCTTCAATGCTTCATATGAAGTGTTTTTGTCAGTTTGAGCTTGATCGATGCGGTCTTTGAGTTCTTCTATGAGCTTTTCCGTATTGGAAATGGCGCATTTCTTCCAAGTTGAAATGGCATGACGACAACTCTGGATACAGTGGATCAAAGGTTTAATCGAATCCAACATATTACTGCCCCACCCTTCTGATACTGCTTCTTTCAGCCCAGGTTTACCAATCCACCGTTTATCAAATATAAAGGATCTCCAAAGTTTTTGGGGAATTTTTTGAATGTTAGCCACTAGTGGTCAGTGGTCCGAACCCCACATTTTTAAGTACTCGATGATAGTGTATGGAAAAAGATTGTGCCAATCTTCATTTCCCATAGCTCTATCTAGTCTGCACTTTACCATCTCATTTCTCCGTTTTCCTGCCCAGGACATAAAATTCCCTTTATGGGGGGAATTCGATCAATCCGCAACAGCTGATTATCGCACAGAATGGGAGAAAAGTTGTTTTCGATCTACGTCGTTTGCCACGTTTTTCATGGTTCCTATAATTTCATTAAAATCACCAATAGTAAACCACGCCCCATGTCTATTAGTGCCTATACGGGTAATACGTTCCCAAACCTTTCCTCGGTATTCAATCACTGGATATTCCCAAACATTTCCTCGGTATTCAATCACCGGATCACCATAGACAAAAGTCAAGAACACACGGTTACCATCTATCATTGTTTCAATATCAATCAAACAATCGTTCATATATAGAATGATAACCGAATAATCACTAGAATAAAACAAAGCAAGACCTCCACTTAAACCCATCAGATCCACAATTAACAAACTATCAAATCCTAGTGACACTTGGAGGTCTTGTACGAAAGGGCGATTATTCTTCGTCTCTGATAAAAAAAAAAAAGAAAACCTGGAGAGTATGTTCGACATAATTCTTCCAGTCGACGGGTTGTAGCTTTGGCACCCGCCCCTTGGCAATTCCATGCTATGATTCTCATTTTATCGGACTGAGTGGGTTTTGGGACCCCACCAGACCTAACAATGAGAAAAGTTTTTTACACTTAATGCATGAGAACACCTCAAGCTGAGGGATAAAAACTCCTTTGAAGGAGGTTTTGACATAAAAGAGATTATATTCGCTCTTTGAAAAAATCAATAAAATCTCCACATGACCAGTACGAAATGACCAGCTCCAGACACAACACATAGCAGGATGGGGTTGCAAGAAAGCAACATGAATACCACCAAATAACATCTGAACATCCCAAAAAATTACTAAATTTAGGGATCGAACATATCCTAAATTTATTTGAGATGTTTTTTGAATAATTTTGTCCACAAAATTATCAGAGGAAATTATCCAATTCTCTATATCAGAGGAGTAAAGATCCCCATTAAAGTGTCTACTTGGATTATTATTGATAAGCTCCAGCGATCCCATTAAGAAGGAGACAAAATCTACAAGATTGATCCCACTTAATTTCTTCTTTACGATTGATAAACTCAACCTAAGATTATTTTGGTTGATAGCTTATAACTTGGGGTAATTAAGAGACTTCTACATGTCAAAAGCACTCTCCATGTAGCAGGAATAATGACTAACAAAGATTATGGAGTTAACATCTACAAATCTCATGTCCAAATCTACAAAGATTGAAGTGCTAAGTTCATCGAAATTTAGAGCAGAGCAGATCTTTAAACCGCCGAGAGCAAGTGATGTCCGCAGCATTGACCACCATTGATAGCAAAGTTGATGCGACGGAGGTGGGTCAGAGGATGCGACAGAGTTGATGGCCCTCAGATCCGGTGAGAACAAACCAGAAAGGGAGGAGAGTGCAGTTGCCGGACACGGAATATCGGTCCTAAGTTTCCACGCCAGAGCTGAGGGGCGTACATAGGAGGTCCGAGAGTGATGTCCGACGGCGATGGTTGAAACTTCCATGCCCGAGCCAAGTAAAGCAGGCCTTGACTGTGGCGTAAGTGCAAGTTCGGTGATGAAAACAACAAGAGATCTCGGCGGTGACACACCAAAACGCCGAAAAAGAGAACAAACATCGGGATTTTCCCGGAAGATGAATAGCTCCGAACTGCTGAGCTTTTCACGGGGAATTACTCCGAGAAGAGCCGCCATGGAGGCGGAAACAACAAACTCAGGATGTGAGCTTGCGGAACAGACGGATCTAATCCGTCGGAGCTTCAATTTCGCCTGAGACCACCATCGAGCTTCCTCAGAGCTTGCAGGAGGTAGGGAGATGGCCAGAGAGGATACGACTTTGAACACCACAGCTCTCAGATCGGTAGACGAAAAAGCATGTGCCGGAGAATACAAACCAAGATCCATAGAGGGCGTGCATACGGAGGAGCGGCGACGTTGAGCACCATCTCCACTAAACCTCAGATACCTAAATGCTTCAGATCTTAGTTCAGCAAATGCATCGTCGGCGGAAACAGAGAGGCGGAGAGGATGTGAGTCTGGTGGCTCCAGAAGGTCTGGTGGGTCTCCGGCGGAGATGGTGGCCATGGATGGCAAGATCTGAGATCTAGGGTTTTGAACTGGCGCCTCTTAGCCACAACAAACAAATCACAGATCACTAATCTTTTCTTCTTGAGGTCTTGAAGAAAGAAAGTCGACGACTTTTTATTGAGAAAGACTTGTCTTTGCCAAATCTAGCACACATGATTGTATATAAGTTGCATAATTTAGGTATTCCTACATAATTAAAAAATTATTATGCATTTTTCTTTTTTAATAATAACTTGGATAAAAAGCACGATTTTTGTAGTAACTCTCTCTTCCCTTTGGTAAAAACAAAGGGATTTTGACAAGCATGACTTATTGACTTATGTCCAACCTAACATTTTTTAAAGTTTCGATTAAACTTTCTATGGAAACGCGAATTTCTCCGTAATCTAATAGAAGTTTATGTTTTTGTCCACATATAATGTAATACATGTCTTATCCTCCCTCGAAAACTGCGTGTTATGAATCCTAACTTATTACAAAAACTATTTCCAATAAACCAAAATCCACTCTCATTCTCCAGAAACCACGTCCAGTAACCAAAAATCTAATAACCAAAGTAAACTCAGTCTAAAACCGAGTAAGAAATAATATTAAGTTAGAAGAAAATATAATGTGATATAACAGCACAATAACCATCCAACATATTCAACTACTCGTCATACCATCTGAAAAGGGAAAAAGAAAAAAGAGAAATGAGAGGGGTAAGTAAAAAAGGGAATCACTCAGTGAGGGGGTGGATTGCTGCACAAGCAAGTCCGCAGTTCCAGCTCAACAAGTCAACACTGCTAGACTAGTCCTAGAAACATACACTAAACACTACACCTAAAACACCCAAACATGGCAAACAACATGGTCCTATCTCACGAGTTCTGTGATCGCCCACCCTCCTAAGATGCTTAGTCGTATGGATTTAGTGACCATAAACACTGAACGCTTTATCGATCTGAAAAGACTACGACAATGATCGACTAACTTTTATACCCTACGCGCAGACATGACTTCAGGATGCAGAAGCATGTATCTGCACCCCCGATGTTGAAGTCCGTGTCTGCACCCCTGATGCAGAAGTCTGTATCTGCACCTCAGGCAAGTCTCAGTTAAACCATATTATTACACACATTAGCAACCAACATGTAAAACAATCAATAGTGATATCATCTAACAACCTATTTTAGTTTATTCCGAAACCAAAATAAATAAGACTCCAATCATATTAAACATAAAAACAAGACATATCCCGATACTAGCCTAACAATAATTTATTCTTAAACCAAGAGCCTACAAGGGGGTTTACGCGGTAGCTTTTCACCTTGGCTGAAAAGAGACATATATGAACCTTCTCGAGGTATTTGGAGCAACGACACTGAAATAAGAACTTTTGAATTAGAACTAACATAAATTGGCTTAACTTAGTGAAAGAAAATTGAAAGCATTAACACAACTAGAAAAAACCAATCAAATCGGATTAACCGGCTAAGTTTGTGAAAGTCTACAATTGGAGTCACTAGACAAATGGTCATCAATGATTCACGGTCAAATCAACGATCAGCAGTCAGTTGGGCCGGACCCAACTCAGTCAATCCAACCCGCTATCATGATTCGACTCGCTAACTAAACTGACCAATAACCCATCCGAAAAATAACTCGACCCGACTAGTAAACTGACCTGGCATTAGTCCGACAAAACATGATCAACTTTGGTTTTTGGCAGAAGTGAACCCTAATAGAAAAGAACAAGTAAATAGAAATCTAACTGTTAACACAACGGTCCCTGTTGTCAGAATAAATCCCTTTGTGTCCGCTATCCGTAGCCACAAATTTTACTCCGATAAGACGTCATTTGATCATCTAATCATCCTTTTCTTTCAGGTTGGTCGCAGATGCGAACTGCATCAATACATCTCATAAAACACCCATAACTTTAAGTACAGAACTCGATATACAAATTCGTTTGTTGGAGATGATCAATATTTGAATGAAGAACTTACGCAAAAAGCCCCATGTTTCGGTTCACTATTTGTTTATAGGTTCATGAGTTTTTCCATACATATCCCATACTCGCTCTGCAGAAATACTTTTCAGTAAAACACACATAAACTTCTAGAATAAAACTCCACTCTCATATTCTTTTTCTCTGAGATGTAGGGTAAAGATTCTTCTACTTATTGCTAAAATATGCCGATGATCCAACTTGATTTGTTATGTGATTTATGTTTTCATTATGACTGGTCATATCTATTCTCTCTAAGGCAGCAACATAATTTTTTTCAGGTGATGAATGAAGAATCCAGTGAGTTGCAAAACGATCAGGACTTCGCCAGTGTATTATTTTATGCCTCCTTTATCTCTTGGTCGAAATTTTCTTTAAATAGAAAAAGATGAAATCCTAAAATCTAACATGTGAAAAGATGAGTTTACCCTTAATGATGGCAAAAGGTTTTTCTCTTATTGGGTTTTTCTGATAAACTTTTTGATGACCTCTTTAGTGTGTTTCGGATCATTACATACACAATCTAAATTATTATATATTTTTTTAACGTCAAACTTTATTAATTCGAATTGTCAGAGATTACATGATGATACAAGACCGGTGGACAAGAATGATAAATCGACCATGGGATTGATCTAGTAAGTATTTCTTTAGCAAGCATGTCAGCACATACATTAGCTTGCCGCCCTATATGAGTACATAAGACTCTATCAAACATGTTTTTCCAGCTGGCAACCGCATTAGTAGAATATTGGAAGCGCATGTTGTGTTGTTTGCCATTAACCAGTTGATCGACAATTTTGTTGTCACCCTCCAATACCACATTTCGATATCCTAGAGACCATGTCGATTGCATTGCTCATATGAGGTCCGTGAATTCTACCTCGACAATTGTTATCCTCCCTTGAAAGTTCTCCATTCCCGCATGGAGACAATGTCCACTTGCATCTTGAATAATCTAGCCCATCCATGACGCTCGATCTCCTTCAAGATGGCTAACATCATAATTACATTTGACCATTCCTTAGGTGGGACGTGTCCAGGTTGGTGGGACGAAGCAATTGGTCATTCCCATCTGTTCACCACCTCCTGTCGCCTTGTTAGGTCGATCCATTTGTGGGCATCAACTCTAATTCGAGTTATTGTATTTGTTTCTGCAATGAGGACTTTATTGAAAAGGAGATCATTCCTGGCTTTTCATAATCTCCATAATGTATAAAGAGGCACGACTCTGACGGTTGTCTCCTTTGTTTTATCCTTGTGTATATGAAACACTTGTTGGAGTTTGTCGTGAACACTGATTGTAGAGTTGGTTATCCTACTTATGTCGGATCCAGTGAGTCGCCATGTTTGTTGTGCGTAAGGACATGAAAATAACACATGGTCATCCGTCTCCTCTATGTTACAACACCATGCGCAATACGGATCCACTCCAATATGCCTCCTTCGTAGATTGGTGGCAAATCCTATGGCCTTGGATGCCACTCTCCATAAAAAATGCTTGATTTTGGGGCAACATTTGATTGCCATATCGCAGTAGCTATGTTTGGCTCAGTAGAGAGTGGGGCCACTGGGTTCGCTTCTGCTTAGTTCTGACTCACTGCAAGTCAGTATCCCGATTTGACAGTATAGACGCCGTCCTTGGTAGCATTCCAAAATACAGAATTGTTGGTATGATGGACATGTAGAACGATTTTCCGGACGATACCTTGATCAGATGGATCTATATATTTGTGTAGCGCCTCTTCTCTCCATTGTATACATTCTTGATCAATTAGCACTGCAACTGATGTAGTAGGATCAACCGAAGGTTGTAGCAAAGGTGGTCATGGTGGCGTCGTGGGTAACTAGTTGTGTGCTCCCACACTTGTATGGGTCCCAACTCCCATCCGAACCTGGAGCCCTTTTTTAAGAGATGTACGCTGTACATGAGAGACCTCCAATCGAAGGACGCGCGTGTACCTGCAGTGGCCAGCAGAAGGTTACTTCGACGAAAGTATCATTGGGAGTAGACCCAGTGTAGTAGAGACTCTGGTCTTTGTAGGATACGCTAGACTTGATTTGCCAAAAGTGCCTGATTAAACAAACATAGATCACGGAAGCCCAAGCCTCTTTTCTTCTTAGGTGTTGCCAACTTCTTCCAGGATATCCAGGATATTCGTCTTTTCTAGAAGTGAGACATTGTCCTATCTAACTTGTTACATAGATCCATATGTAACTGGAAACAATTCATCGAGTAGATCGGCATGGCGAATGCTACACTTTTAATAAGTGTTTCCTTACCAGCCATTGTGAGAAACTTTGTCAGGCATCCCTGGATTTTCTTCTTGACTCTTTCAGTTATGTACTGGAACATATCTTTTTTCCTTCGTCCAAATTGTTCCAGAAAACCCAGGTACTTACCTGCCCCACCAATTGTGTGTATGCGTAATATATTATGTACGGTGTCCCTTGTATGTTGAAAGACTTTTGCTCCAATGATAATAGAGGATTTCTCCAGGTTGATTAATTGGCCAGATGCTGCTGCATAATCATTAAATATTCGACGTAACGGCGCACTATTTTGATGATTCGATGTAATGAAGAACAATGAATCATCCACAAAAAGAAGGTGAAAGATTGATGGTCTGTTGCAACTAAACTTAATTCCTGATATTTGTCCTTGTTTCTCTACACGTTTGAGGAGGGAGCTTAGTACATTTGAACATAATATGAAGAGGTAAGGGGATAAAGGATCGTCTTGTCGAATGCCCCTGGTTGGATGTATCTTTCCATACGGACTTCTGTTTATTATCGCTGAGAACGAGACTATTTTAACGCACGTCATTACCAACTCAATCCATTTATCATCAAATCCTTTCTTAGACATCACCGCTTGAATAAAGCTCCATTTTAGTCGGTCATATGCTTTGCTAATGTCAGTTTTAACCGCCATGAACGATTGAGCACAACTCTTCCGATGTTTTAAGGAGTGCATGACTTCGTGAGCGAGCAACACATTGTCCGTTATATAGTGCCCCGAAACGAAAGCTGCTTGATTTTCCAAAACAACTAGAGGCAATACTAGCTTCATTCTATTGACCAAAATCTTTGTAATCGTTTTGTAGACAACATTACATAAACTGATTGGGCGTAAATCTTTCATTATTTGTGGTAGCTCACCTTTCGGTATAAGGCAAAGTTTGGTATGGTTCATCTGAGGTTCAATCGTTCTTGTAACAAAAAACTGTCTTACCATAGTACATATATTCGAACCCACAACTTCTAATGATTCTGAAAAAATGATGCTGAGAAACCATCAGGCCCTGGAGCTCGGTGCGTGCTGATCGAAAACATTGCCTCCCTAACTTCGTCATTCGTTACTTCACGTGTGAGTGATTAATTCATTTCTTGGTTAACCAACTTATCCACCGCCTCTAACACACCAGAGAATTGATCATTGCTAGTCGAATGAAATAACTCTTCAAAATATCTCTTTACCTCCAAGCCTATTTTCTCATTGCCATGAAATTCTTCTCTGTTAGTCCCGTGTAGAGAGACGAGTCTATTATGAGCAATTTTGTTCTTTGTCGTAGCATGGAAGAACCGTGTGTTACGGTCTCCTTCTGTTAGCCATTGAGCTCGGCTTTTCCGCTGCCAGTAATGTTCTTCTTCCCTGTACGCAAGTAGGAGTTTTGCTCAGAGGTCATGATCTGCGTAATTGGTGTGCTCGGGTTTGTCATGGCTTTATCAATTTCATATTCAAGTGTATGGATTCGTGTAGCTGAATTCACCCAATTTTCCTTACGCAAAGCAGAGATGGCTTTGCGGCAACTGTCGATCCGTCCTCCCAACGTGCCATCATTGGTTCTGTTACGGTTCCAGCCGGTTTGAACCACATCATCAAAACCATTTTTAGTATTGAACCGATGATCATACCTGAACAAGCGGCGTCCTGAGTCTGTTTTCTTTCGTATTTTGATGTGGTTGGTCGATTTTCTTATTCCACCATCTCGAGATATTCAACTTCAGAGGATGGATAGTTAGCTAGCCACTCCGGATTTTCCATAGCCCAATCAATTCAACTTTGCACCAAATGAGAGTGTCCCTTCCTCGCCCAAGTCATGTTATTACCAGTGAATCGCAGATCAAAAAGTTGACAAACTTGGACCACATTTTGAAAGTCTCGCAAGCTCCATTGATCTCATGGCTTACCCCCTATTTTCTCTTCATCTTTTAGAATTTCATTAAAATCCCCACAAAGAAGCCAAGGACCAGATCGGTTTACTGAGATTCGTTGGATTTTCTTCCATAGAATGTGTCGTAACTTTTGGATTGGGTGACCATAAAAAAAGCAAAAGTAGAAAGTGGATCCTTTATTGCTTATCGTACAATCCATAAGTCGCTCATCAACAAAAAAAAAGGAAATTGAATCAGACTTCTTCCATAACAAGGCTAATTCACCACTAAGATCCCTTGGACTTACACATCTAACACATTCATAGTAAAGTTGGGCAGCCACATCACGTACAATATTATCAAAATTCTTAGTTTCCACAAGAAAGAGTATGTATGGGGAGTAACTTGCATTAATCTCTTTGAGATGTCGAACCACCAAGGACCCTTTCAAGCTCCGGTAGTTAAAAAATGCTGCATTCATTCTGATTCTGGTGGCTTCTGGCCCTTCGTACCCTTTCGATTGTTGTTTGGTTTTGCTTGTGCTTCATGTTGATCCGCATCCTGAGAGGTGTTGGCTCCATTACTTTGTTCCATCCACTAGCGGACCTCTATGGCACCTGAGTGAATACGCCTCCTCTTGTTGACGCATTCCTCCAACTCCTCTGCCGCATACACATGTTTCATGTCATAACCCTGAATCAGTATTGAATCAAGAGGCTCCATACGTTTCTGTTTCTTTGACACTGGTTCTATCTCCACATCGGCCTCGTGCTCCTCTCCTGGTTGGGACTTAATCTCCTCATATTCCTCAAAGGTTTCTTCACCAGGGTGTTGTGGGGATGGTGCTCCATCCGTATCATCATCATCATCATCATCTTCAGGTTCTGGAGGATTGTTGTCATCAATGGTTGGACACTCAGGAGCATCGTATGTTAACATTGCACAGAGGGTACAGAAGCAGCGAAGCTTTTAATATCGGAACTCTAGAACCACCGTCTCATCAGTGAATCGGAAGAGGCGTTGGAAGAGGAGTGGTTCGTTGATGTTACATAAGAGTTTCAACCGAACATAGTTCACATGTTGGCCTTCAGCGCCAAAAAAATAGGTCTCCTAAAAATTGCCTATCTCGCTTCTGATGCAGAGGACCAATCTCAAAGTGAGATACTGCAAGGGATACCACGCACCTGAACCCATAAAGGGATGTGGTTGAGATCATCATCGGTCAATGTTTGGATCGATCGTGCCATGGTGCATATCCAATCATTGAAAGACCAGGGGCCTCTTCGCGTCATAGAAGCGAGTGACTCCTCCGATTGGAAAATGAATTAAACTTTGTTGTTTTCAACTACGCGTCCCCTGACTTCATCGCTAACGCCCCAGACCCTCGGCAGAGCCACCATCGTCTTCATTCACGGCCANGGCAGGACCGCGTCCTCGCCCTCAACGTCTCCCGAACTTGGAGTCGTACCGTCTTCGCCCTCCCCTTTGGTGCCGCGAGCTTCCTCACCTTCGGGAGCTTGCGCCACAGGGCCACCGGGGAGCGGCGGAAGGATGCACTCAGATCGCAGAGCAGCCAGGATAGAACCAAACTCTCCCTCGAAAGTCTCCAGCTCCGCTCTACGAGCGGTGAGCTTGGCCTCTTCGGCCTCTCGAGACGGAGAGTCTCTATGTAGAGATGCCGTGATCTCGCTCGTTGCTCCCTCGATAACAGCCCGGGCGAGATCTTTATCACGTGCCACTAGCAGCGAGACAACGAAGTTCTCGATCCAGGAAAGTCGAGCCTGAATATCAGCATGCGCAGCGATCTTTGACTCTTCCACGGCCACCGCAACTTTTCGGCTCAGCAACTTCTCTGTCTCCTTCCGCAGGCGATGTAGCTCCGAAGACTTGGCTTTCCGCGCCTGCTGTTCCTTCAACACCTTGCTCGCCGTCTTCCCGAGGTCCCTCTCGAGACCGGCCACTCGCGCCTCCAGCTGAGATACCCCAGAAGAACGAGAACCCTTGACAACTTCCACCTTTTCCTCGAGTTCACGCAGCTTCCCCTGCGACTTCGCAAACTCCATCCTAAGGCTCTCGGCCTCTGATCCGCAGTCACCAAGCATCCCGTCAATTAACGCGATGAACTATGTGAAAGAGAAGGTGAGAAAAGGTTTGACGCAACTANCTAAAAGGGAAGGAGTTCTGAAGACTAACCTTGGCGCGATGCTGTGATGCCGCTCCTGAACGTCAGGCTCCGAGAGGCGAGGGTCCAACCGCAACCGGTCCGGAACGCTTCTTCTTA
>OVAN01005271.1:0-23854 GCA_900406275.1 Anastatica hierochuntica | reverse complement strand
TACTTAACTGTACGCTTGCAGTGATTTCTTGGGTGAAAATCTGAGCCATCATGAATCCATCAAAATCGAGTTAACCTAAACGTTGAAGCACACAATCCCCAAAATCATAAACTTCATTAAACGAGGTAACCTGAACAAACTACGACTAAAAAGAAGGGTTGAGAAAAGCTGCAAACTGCTTTGCTACATCGAACTACCTACAAGAAAAGAAAGAAGCATGTCTACAGGGTTTGCTGAAATCGGTTTACCCTGCATTGGGATGATGCGACTTGAACCAGTGGATTTTTCCATGGTATCTTGAACTCGATATCCACCTCAAGCCCGATAAACCACTGTTATTGCATAATGTTCTTATGGTAAAGAAGTTCATGCTCGATCAGGAAAATGTTCGGACTGGAAGCAAACTTTAATTTTTGACCATTATTATATTAAAAATTTAAATGTTGCAAGGAAGAATCGAAACACGTAACAAAACTATCATATACACATAGTTAACCGTTTGAACTAGTGAGAACTTTTGTCAAAAAAGACCAGATTTTTTACTTATTATTATTTGGCCGGAAGCGAATGCTTATGTTGCTTCCCTTCAGGGCGACCTGAAGAAGCGTAAATTGCTATTTTATGCCAATATGGTAAATAGAACAATGAAGTACACAACTTAGACATATCTTGCAAAAAATTACCAGCATAAAAGAAAGATAATATATAGGAATAGTAAAACCAGTGTATGCAGGCTGACCCTCCATTAAAACATATAAAGCATTGGTTTTAAGCCGCATGATATATACTTAAAGTTTAGGCCACAATGCAGTTAATTGTGAGTAGGTTAGATGACCATGTCCTAGTGTTAGTGGTCTAGGGATTACAAGTTCGAATCCTTATTTGATAATTTTGATAATAGGGACAAAGTGACTTTTTGATTATTGTGTGGATGATCTTTTATATCTAATTTGATAGTTTTTTGTTAATCCTTTTTACTTTTGGTATCAATAATTAGAAAAAAACAAAATAGGTAATTCTCAAAACACTATAAAATATATTTTTTTCCAAAACTGTTATCACTTATCACAACTTATTTTTCTAAAATAATGATGTTTTCTAAAATATGACAAAAATAAAGCTATATACTTTAAACCATCAAAATGTAATTTTATACCTTATAAAATAAATTCTAAACCTATACTTTAAAGTCACTTTTAATTTTTGTGATATTTTACAATAATAACCTATAAAAATGGTATAATTGTTGGTTTCAGAAATGTGTGGGAGATAATTGTCTATAAAAATGTTTGTGATAGTTTATAAATGGTATAATTGTTGGTTTTAGAAATGGGTGAGAGATAATTGTCTATAAAAATTATTTCGATGACATTTAAAAAAATTATCAATTTTCTAATTTTGACCGCATTTTTAACAAAGGCCACATTTTAAAAAGAAATGCTTTAAACTTCTTAAACCAACGGTCCGACCTGAGTGTATGACATGAATTAAACTTGCCAAACCATCTACATGTAATTGTCACATATTATAGGGGCTGATTGTTTTTTAACTGGTGAAATTGTAAAGACTTTAACTGTATTTAAAAGTTTTAACAGCTTTTTTCTCTCCAATCATATTTTTACTTTCCTAAAATTTCTTAAAGCTCCTAAAATAACTCACAACCTTAACTTCTACTTTTTATTCATCTTACGTGAGTTTTTTCAAAAGTCTAAACAATATGACTTTTATTATTTTTAAAGCCACAACCATAAAAGTTACAGCAAAAATATTTACAGTTAATATTTTTAACAGCCTAAAGTAACCGTCCAAAACAATCAGCCTCATAGTCTAATTTGGCATTGTAACCAAGAATTTCCATTTTTCGATCTTGATTTTTTCGTCTACCAATTCCCATTCAATTAAATATCGGGTTGTTATAAACTCTAAAGACTAAAATTTAGAATAAAAATACAACTGAATTATCATCACATTACCAAATCATCTTTTAAGTTTAAACCTTAAAAGAAAAGTATCGTATTCGGTGATTTTTTTTTATTTCTCAAAGTAATCATGACACTAGAATTGGGTAATTGTTTTATTTGCTTAAGTATCACAGAAACCCTAAACCAAAAGGAGGGTCTAAAGCTTTGTCCCAAAGCAAGCATGAGGAGCTCACGTGCTTGTACTAATAGATTAAAAGGCAAATGAGTAATTAACCTTTTGCCACACTTGAGTCAGTTTTGTCTTCTTCCTCTACACGACAGAGAGTGAGAGAGAGAGAGAGACAAAGGAGCCTTTAGGTCAGGATATGATCTGTATAAAAGGGAGACATAAGATGTAACAAAAGATGTGAGAGGAGTGTGTGAGTAATACAGAGAGAACAAGAAGAGGCTGTTGTAGGTTTCGTAGCAGATTCTCTTAACGGTTTTTGTAACCAAGTCTTTCTAGTGGATTTCCAAAAAATCTCGGTCTAAACGTAGCGATTCACCTTGGATCATGAACACAAAGCTTGTGTCTTTCTTCATTTCATTAATACAAACGAGTGGTCGGTCAAACCGAAGAGAGATAGTGAATTTTCTGTGTACTACAAGCATAAAATTACAAACTTTTTTCACAAATAAGCATAAAGTTACAAACTTTCTTCACAAATTGGTATCAGAGCTTGAGTTAGGAGCTGGAAAAGGAAAAAAAGATGTTAACTTTGTAAAAGATTGAAGTTTTGGAGATAAAGTTGTGAAATTTTTCTCTTGTAATGACTTATGTAAGAACAATGGTTGAAAAGTTTGATGGAGAAGGAGATTACATCCTTTGGAAGGAAAAGTTATTTGCTCACATGATATGTTGGGATTGACGGAAGGGCTTGAAGATGAGAAAGCCTTAGAGACTCTGGAACATGTAACTGAAGGTGGAGATTTAATTGCAGCAGAGCAAAGTCCAAAAACCCAAGTCGATAAATCTCTCAAGTAAAAGAGAGGAAGTGCTAGATTTACTATTATTCTGAGTTTGGGAAACAATGTTCTCAGAAAAATCATAAAGGAGAAGACTGCAACAGGAATGATCAAGGTTCTAGATCAATTGTTTATGGCACAGTCTTTGCCAAATTGTATTTATCTGAAGCAGAGGTTGTATGGATACAAGATGCAGGATAGTATGACAATATATGAGAATGTGAATGATTTCTTCAAGCTAATATCAGATCTAGAGAATGTTAAAATTTTAGTACCAGATGAAGATCAGGCCATTATGTTACTTATGTCACTACCAAAGCAGTTTGATCAGGTGAAGGAGACTCTGAAGTACTGGAAAAAACTCTGGCTCTTGAAGAAATTACATGAGCAATCAGATCAAAGATACTAGAGTTGGGAGCTACAAGAAAGTTATTAAAGAATAGCTCTGAAGCATTATATGTACAAGACAGAGGAAGAGCTTAAAAGAGAGATAAAAGTGTTGAAAGAAATAAACATCAAAGTAAATCAAGGTTAGAAGAAAAGAAAGATGTTGGGTATGTGGCAACGAGGGACACTAAAAGGGACAATGTTACCTCTAGAAAGAAAGAAACAAAAGGGGAAGTAATTCAAAGAACGGAGAAAGCTCAAATGTCACATGACAAGTGAATGATGCAACAACTTTGATTTTTTCAGATGTTTCAAATACAGTGTCTGAAGTAGATGGAAATGAGTGGACAGTGGACACAGGTTGTTCATTTCATAAGACATCAAAGAAAGATCGGTATGTTGAGTTTGATGATTCAAAGACTGGTAGAGTAAAGATGGTTAATGATGCATTCTCTGAAGTAAAAGGAGTTGGTTGTATCAAGATCCATAATGATGATCACTCAACAATTTTGCTTACAAATGTGAGGTATGATTCATCAATGTCAAAGAACCTCATTTCTATGGGAACCTTGGAGTATCAAGGGTGTTGGTTTCAATTAAAGACTGGGATTTTGAAGGTGAACAAAGGATGCAAAACAGTTATCAAAGGGAAGAAAAGTGGTACATTGTATCTGCTACAGAGACCTGTGTTGTTAGGAAATGTTAATGCAATGACTAGTTCAAAGGAAGAGCTAAAATTATGGCATGGCACAACAAGCATTGTCATATGAGTCAAAAGAGTATGGATATACTGGTAAAGAAAGGGTGACTACAAGCTGATAAGATTAAAGGTTTAGAATTCTGTGAGGATTGCACTTATGGGAAAGCTCATCAGGTATGCTTTGGAACAATCAAACATGTTACAAAGGATAAGCTGGGATACATACATTCAGATCTTTGGGGATCACCAACCGTGCCAAGTTCACAAGGAGGATGTCAGTACTTTATTACTTTCATAGATGACTACACAAGGAAAGTGTGGATATACTTTCTGAAAAGAAAAGATGAAACATACATGTCATTTGTTGAATGGAAAAAGTTGGTAGAGATCAATCCGACAAAAAAGTGAAAGTATTAAGAACTAATAATGGTATTGAGTTTTGCAACCAAGACTTTAATGGCTTCTGCAGGGAAGAAGGGATTGTAAGACACAGAACATGTACTTACACTCCGCAACAGAATGGTGTTGCAGAACGCATGAACATAACTATAATGGACAAGGTAAGAAGCATGCTTAGTGAATCCGGTTTGGAGAAGATGTATTGGGCTGAAGCAGCTGCTAAAACTGTTCATAGTATTAACAGATCACATGCATCAAACATTGAGTATGAGATTCCAGAGAAAGCTTGGACAAGGTCATTACCAGACTTAAACTCTTTGAAAAGATTTGGCTACATTGTATATGTTCACTCAGATCAAGGAAAGTTAAATCCAAGAGTAAAGAAAGGCATTTTTCTCGGTTATGCTACAAGACTAAAGGGATATAGAGTGTGGGTATTAGAAGAGAAGAAGTGTGTGATTAGCAGATCACAGAAGAAGTGATGTTCAAAGACTATGCTAGAAAAGGAAAGAAGATTGACACATCACTTCAAGAGAAAGAAATTACAGTGACAATTCTAATACTTCAAGAAGCTGGAAGTACTTCAGTTCAAGGTGGAGCAGATAATTAAGCTAAGGCTGAACCAAATCCACTGCTTCAAGGAAAAGAACTTGAAGATGATTCTGAATCTAGTACAGAGTCTGAAGAAGGCTATAATCATCAAGATCTTGAAAATTATCAGTTGGCCAGAGATATAACCATGAGAGAAATCATACAACGAGGAGATTTGATGAGATTGATGATACAGGATATGCTTATAATCTGACAGAAGATGGTGGTATACTAGAACCAACCTGCTACAGAGAAGCTGTAAATGATCCATATTATGATAAGTGGAAAGGTGGAATGAATGAGGAAATATTGTCACATAAGAAAAATCACACTTGGGATCTTGTTGACAAACCAGAGACTGCAAAAGTAATTGGTTATAAGTGGATAAACAATAGACAGATGGGAATACGAAGAGTAGAGGAGTGAAGATTCAAAGTAAGGTTGGTAGCACATGGGTTCTCACAGAGATAAGGAATAAATTATGAAGAAATCTTTTCACTAGTGGTAAAGCATGTCTCAATCTGGTCAATGCTATCAGTTGTATCACATTTTGATTTTGAACTTGAACAACTTGATGTAAAAACGGCATTCCTACATGGAACTCTTGAGAAAACTATATACATGATACAACTCGAAGGTTTTGTGGATAAGAAGTCACTTGAAATGGTGTGTCTCCTAAGAAAGGCTTTGTATGGGTTAAAATAATCACCAAGATTGTGGAATCAAAGGTTTGACTCATTCATGAGATCAACGGTTTATTCAAGAAGTTTGTATGACAATTGTGTGTACTTCAAGGAAACTGAAGTAGAAGTTATGTTATATGTTGATGGTATATGTTGCTCATATCAAAGAACAAGGACACAATCAACAAGCTGAAGGAGAGTATGAATTATGAATTTGAAATGAAGGATTTTGGGGCTGCAAAGAGAATCTTAGGAATTGAGATATACATAGATATATCTAAACATCTACTATAACTGTCACAGAAGGATTACTTGTTGAAGGTTCCTGATACATTCAAGATGGGTGAATGCAAAGTAGTTCAGACGCCTTTAGGGGTCATATGAAGCTAAGAGCAGCTACAGAGAAAGAACTACAAGAACATGTTGTGTCAATGAAAGTTGTACCTTATGCTAGTGTAGTGGGAAGCATAATGTACTCGATGATTGGTTCAAGACCTGATTTGGCATATCCAGTTGGTGTTTTAAGCATGTCCATGAGTAAACCATTGAAAGAACATTGGAAATATGTGAAGTGGGTTTTGAGGTACATCAAGGGTACTGATAACACTATTATTTTACCATTTTTAGTTAGATTTTTACTTTTTATTTGCATATTTTTAACACTTTTTCGACCTCTAGAGGTCATTTTCTCTTATTTGTGATTTTAGGGACTAATTAGGTTAAATCATTAAAAAGGAACCTGCTAATTGGACCTCATTCAAATTATCAAGCAAGTTTCATTGATGGATCAAGAAGACGGAGGCTCAAACACTTTAAATTTTGCATTTTACCAATTTGGACAGATTCTCAGCATCAAAAAAATCACCTTAAACGAAAGTTTTCCCTTCCTTGGATTCAGCTGAAATTTGGTAAGAAGTTGGAATTTTCAGTTAGATTTCGAGTGCAAGTGGTTTGAAGTCATTTGGAGCTGTGACGTAGAAGTTATAACTGTTTAAGCAAAGACGTGTCTGTCTGTCTCGGTAATGAAGCAAGTGGAGCAAGATTGATGCTGTGACTGGGTGATCGAGTTGGCACCACCGGCCGAGTGACCATTTTTGGTAAACTCTGCTCACAGAAGCATTTTGTGGTCAGAGACAGATTTTTTCTCATATCTTTCGGTTCGCTTAACCGATTTTGATTTCGCAAGAACCGACATAACCAATGACGACCTAAGAAATCCTAACATTATAAATAATTGTTTTTAGCCTTTAAAATAGGAAAAGTTACAAATTTATACAAATAGTTACAAGCCGTCAAAAGCTTAGAGAGATCTTTTCTTTGTTCTTCAAGTTTCTTAGTGGTCTTTGGAGAGATCCATTCAATACATTGTATAGAGAAGATTTCTTTACTCTTAATCTATTTCATGATTTCTTTTTCATTGATTGCGTGTTGTTTTTCGTGCTCCATGTCTGAGTAGTTCATTAGTTATGTTTTTAGAGTTCTCAAAGAGATCATGTTATCATAAGATGCTAGTATTTGAATAGAGATTATATAGTCTCTGTCTCGGTTGATCTTTATGCATGATTACTCTACAACACATCTAGTAGTCTGCCCATAGGTAAATTTTCATTCCAAAAGCTTATTAAATCACCTGAACTAAATCTTTGACAAGCTGAGTTACAAGGAGGCTTCGAAAGTAGATCGCCTTGGCTCAGTGAACTTATCGAAACTTGTATCCATATAATGCATGTTTATTTATACAAGGTCGTACAAAAGTCGATATCCCATGTACTTAAGCATAGAATCTCGAACCTTGAAAGTGGAGAGGATCTAAATTAGTGTTTTCGAGTTCTAGACGTTGCTTAATTCTAATCCCTAAACAAATTGATTTCTTCTATAATGCATGATTCTTTGCGAATGTCCTATGTGCCTAACGCTTTTTCTATTGACTTACATCCTTTTATTTATTTAAAGTTGTTGTCTTTTACTTTTAAACTCACTAAAAAACCTTTTTATTTTCTATTTTAGCTCAAATTAATCAAGAAATTCGTAGTGTAAGATCAGAGTCCTCGTGGGATCGATAACCTGAAGTACTGCAACTACGCTTCTCACTTGCAGCAGTAGTGTCTTTTGGGTGAAACTTGACACGCTATCAAGCTTTTTGGCATCGTTTTCGGGGACTTGATTCATTACCTATGAGTTTTTACATATTGATTTTAGTGTAAAACGTTTTTATTTTTAGTTTTTACTTTTTTCGTTTTTGTTTTCAGATTTTATGCAAAGGAGATCTTCTTTGGACGATCCATCTACAACCTATCCTCCCATTGACATCATTGAACGTACCTTAAGGAGACAAAAGAGAGAAAGATTAACTGCCATGGAAAATCCGAACCAGAATCCTCTTGTGGACAATCAAACCGTTCTCATTGAAAAAGGAGACGTAGCTGCTGGACATGGACTTTTCGTCACCCCCTGCTTCCCTTCTTCCACCTCATGCCAACTTACGTGCTGCTGTAGGACTTCAAGGAATCCAAGAAAACCTACAAGAACCTATTGGTGCTGCCCTGTACCACAAAACCCTCCCGAAAGAGGAAATGCACATGTTCGAGTGGATAACCCACAACAAATTCCAGCTGAGAATTTAGTTGGATTAAAACAACTCCCACAACTACTCCAAGCCTTGATTAACCAAGGTTTATCTCAGAATCGCCCCCTCAAGCACGAGCTCATCAAAATCAGCCTCGCCATCCTCAAACTATTGGAAATTTTGATAGGAATCCAATTCGTCGTCCTCAACCTCAAAAGAATGATTTTGAGATAAAACTTCAGATCATAGCCTTGGTGAAGCAAAATAAATTCCATGGACAATCCATAGAACATCCTCTTAAACATACCAACACATTTGAAGAGATATGCAATATACTACGCGTACAAATGAAGTTTTACCAGACTACTTTCAATGTAAGCTCTTTACATTCTTAGTAAAATATGAGGCTCTTAGATGGATGACGTCACTGTCACCACAATCCATCACCACTTGGGACGAATACAAATGTGCATTCATGAACGAATTCTACAATAAGTAGAGATCGAGCTCCATTCGAAGCAAAATCTCAGGCTTTCAACAAGAACCTACTGAATCCTTCTATGAAGTATTAGAAAGGTTCAAGGAGTACACAAGGGACTGACCAAACCATAGTTTCTCTGAAGGATGTCTATGGAACATTTTCTACAATGGTATCGACCATAAGTACAAGCTTTCTCTATACACAGCCAACAATGGAAGCTTTGTGACCAAATCCATGCATGAAGCCAAGCTTTTTATCAAGAACTTAGCTTCTAGTGACACCAATAGTGGTCCTATTTATGATAAAAAACATGCGTGGATCCATCAATTCAACATAAGCTGTGCGAAATTCTAAATCTAAAGACGATGATTTCTCAACTTCTAAAAGATAGACGAGGAGTTCATGATGTCGAGACCATTGAGATGCCAATAAAGCTCCAAATATGGAGTATTTAGAAGATGGAATAGAGGAGAATGAGGAAGAAGTGAACTACATTGGTGGAAGTTTCAGAAACAAGGGATACAACCAAGGATACTGAGACAACTCAAATATGTCCTACCAAAACACTAACGTAGACAACCCTCAAGATCAGTACTATCTGCCTCAAAATGCATGACAAGGACCTTCCTATCAGCCTAAGCAACAACCTTTTAACAAATTAATGTACAAAGAGAAGCAACCATTCACTTATCCTCAAGCCAATGCATCAAATCTACAAGAGAGCAAGCTTTAGACAACGCTGAAGCAAATATATCAAGAGATGAAACAAAACCACAAGGAAGTTAATGAGAAGCTGGAAAACGTCTGCAATGAGCTTACAACTAAGTATGAAGCCATTGCTACTTATGTCTAGAAGTTTGAAGTTCAAATCACTAAAACAAGTGAATCTGGCAAGAAACAAGAAAACCCGACGAAATCCTTCTGCAAGGTCGCCAACCTAAAGGAAGCTAAGGAAGTCGTGTCCACTGATAAGAAACCTCTTCAAGACCTCAATTCTCAAGGAAAATCACCCTTGAATCATTTATCAAACGAATATAAGAGAGCTTACAAGAAGAGACTCAAAACAATTCCTTTAGAGAAGATCGAACTCCCAGGGAAATCATCATCATTCCTTGCTCAATAAATAAAGTTAGGATTTAGAATTTTCTATGTGATACTGGAGTTAATTTGAATATGATTTCACTAAACATGGCTCTGGACTTAGAGCCCTCAAAATTTTGCCCATCTCGAATCTCTATCGAGTATGCAGATATGTCTACATCTATACCATATGAATTTTTTCCTGATGTTCTGCTTGAAGTATGAGGATTTCTCTTACCTACTGACTTTCAAGTTTTTTTTACTTAAGGAGGTAAGCCAAATCCACTAATTCTTCGCTCCCAATTCTTAGCTACTGCTGGAGCAATCTTTGATTTCCCTAACAAAAGGATTTGCTTAGCAAGAGTGAACAAACAAGTCTATTACCCTGCTATGAGCTACAACTCTAGAGAAAATGAAGCTATTTTAGAGGAAAATAAAGTTGGTCTAGACCCTGTAAATAGCCACAAGACACAGCAAGTCTCAAAGAAAGAAGCTACATCCATCAAAACGCCAATCTCTTCAAAACCGGCGAAATTGGATGCAAAGAGAGAATCATGTGCCCTCGAGGTAAAAACTAACCCTTTCTTGGACATGGATAAAAAAGAGGAAGAGGTTTACAAGTTTCCAACATCCTATGGTAAAGTCAAGGTCCGAATTTCCATTGGTCTTGATGTGAAGAACGATGAAACTTACAAAAAGAAGCTTGAGAACACTCTTAAGTTATTCCCGAAGGCAATTTTGATTTATGAAGCTATTGGAGGAACGCTTGATGATCTCAAATCACCCTCTACATTACCAATTCCAGAGACTCAAGAAGCTAAAGGAACCAAAATTCCATTAGTGGAAACCGGTCACGCCTAAAAAGTGAAAGAAGTCGAGCTAAAGACTCAAAAACAACGTTTTGTGGGAGGTAACCCACATGGTTTTAAATTTTAATTTTCAAAGAATTATTTAGATATCTAATAGTTAGTTTTTATTTTTTCAGGATTTTAGAAAATCAAGAAAAAGAAAAAAAATCGGACTCAAGAACAAACCTGAAAGTTGTTGTGACTGGGTGACGACAGATAAAATATTGGAGTGTGCCATAGTATGGCAGTCGACCATCTCCTAGACCATTCTAAACATTCATTCTATACTAAAACAAGATGTTAAGGACCGCCAATAAGGCTAAATCTTCAAATAAAAAAATTCTTGGAACAAAGTGATGATCTCATGAAGTACCAAGAAGATAAGCTTGAGAAATGCCATCATTTGGTCATACTGAAGCACTTAGAGCTATCTCGGAGAATCTTAAACAGTACCAAAAGAGGTAAACAAACCTCGAACTTCAGTTTTTATAAACTAACACTATATGATAGGTGAAATGCCCGAGAGAAACAAATCTGGGAACGGTCAAAATCAAAATTTGCCTAGAAGACCAAGTTTTTTAACAAAATGAAATATGGAGAATTCCAGTACCCGCCAAGCAAATTAACTCAAACCATCGAAGATGTCCAAGCAAAGTGACCATTAGAAACAAAACATCCCGATTAGAATTTTGATTTTTCAAATTTTAATTTTTGGCTAACATTACTATTTGCCAGGTAGCCAATGAGCTTGGTTAACCCAAAAGATTAATTTTTAGATAAAAATCAGGTAGGCA
The DNA here is from genome assembly GCA_900406275.1 of Anastatica hierochuntica. NCBI lineage: Eukaryota > Viridiplantae > Streptophyta > Magnoliopsida > Brassicales > Brassicaceae > Anastatica > Anastatica hierochuntica. The sequence goes on along the minus strand of OVAN01005271.1, from coordinate 12,398 downwards.
GACTGAAAATTCATCATATGAATTTAAAGATCTAAGCAACAATGACCAACTATTCAAACAAGTTCTTAATCCGGTCAAAAAAGTTTCAAAAACTTAAGAACGTCTAAATGGCCGTATCATCAATTCTTTTGAGAAAATCAACAGTCAAAAATGTTTAAAAACATTTTAGTACCATAAAGGATATCCTGGAGCATTAACCGACCAACCAGAATTCAAAACGACTCATCGGAACGCGAAACAATCAACACTACAAGAAAACTGGACAATTTCGAGGAAGAATTTCCTCGCAATTTCTTCGCAAAACGGGTTTTGCGAAGAAATTCTTCCGGTAGCTATTCGTTGGTCGCAAACCGGGTTTCTTCGCAGTTTCCTCGCAAAATTGCGAGGAAGTTATATTGTCGCTAATTCCTCGTAAATTTGCGAGGAAACTGTCAGGAAGACTTTTGCGAGGGATTTGCAAGTGATAATGCAGACAAAAAATTTGCTAGGATTTTGTGAGGATTCCTAGCAAATCTCTCGCTAATAATTTGCGAGGGATCCTCGCAAATCTCTCACAAGTAATTTGCTAGGAATTTGCGAGGATCCCTCGTAAAGTATGATATTTAAATTTGTATATTTAAAATTTATAATTAATTAAATAATAATATTAAATTAAATTTACATTTAAAATAAAGTAAAATTAAAATTAAGATTAAAATTTAAATATATTTTTGTAATATTTTACAAAAATAAAATAAAAGAAAACCTAAAATCTAATTTTGGTCTTGCTGCTGCTCCCGTTGGCGCTGCTGCTGCTGCTCCCATTGGCGCTGCTGCTCCTGCTCCCGCTGCTACTACTCCTTCTTCCGCTGCTACTGCTGCTCGTAGAAGTCTGCGAAGAAGGGTTCGAATCCGCCACAAAATTGAACAGCGCGGTATGAGAGTTAACCTTCTCTTTGAAGAAGGTTAACTCTATCTGAGTCTTAACTAGCGCCTGCTCAGCCTTTTGGAGCTTCGCCTCAAGATTGCTTGAGTTGAAGCAGAGATGCTAAACACTGCAAGCTGCTTAAGAAGCCTCTGACTCCAGTGAACTAACACCAAAAAAATCGGTATTTCAACTAGGAGTTACTTACAATATAAAATAATAAACATTATTCAATATAAAAATAAAAAATTCATAAGAATTTTGTATTAAAAATATATGACTAGCAACCTCGGTGAAAATCCAGTTCTTCTCGAACTATGTAAGCCCTCCGGATTAGATTGGGCTATCTGGGTTGTCCATCGAGAGCTGTATTTCGGCCGCATCAATTCGCGAGTTGACCTCGTGGATGAGTCAATCGTACTTCGCACTCACGAAAGTCTCGTCCGACCTCCTCTTCGTCTGTTTTAGCAATGCTAGAAGATCGACGGTGTCGGACTGTGTAGACTCAGTCTTAGTTAAAAATACATCATTTAAAATTTTATAAGTAAACTAATAATTTCAAAACTATTAATTAAAAATTATTACCAAAATCTAGAAAAAAATTTGCAATTTTTCGGCCTGCCCGGTGTGTCGGATTTATCTTTCGAGCCAAAACACACTACTCGCTCTTTTTCTTGTGGGTTCCCGCCTCCCATTGGGTGATTAGCACGCTCCAAACGTTTGAGTCCATCCAATCTGGCTTCCATTCAGGGGCTTTCTTTCCACTTCCCCTTCCAATCTGGTCTGACATCCGCGCTTTGAGTTTTTTCTCAAACTCTTCACAGACCAAGCCGTTGATCGAGTAGTCCCAGTTATATGTTTACTGTAAAAAATCAAAAGTTAAATAATTAATAATTTAAAATAAATAGCAAAACCATTTAAAAAACTAAATACTTACCATGAACGCCTTGAACTAACGCTCGACAGCTGCCATAGGAGTTAGTCTAGCTGTTGTAGGTCGCGGTATAGTTTCGTTGGAAGATCTTCCGAATGGAAGCAGCAACGGAACCGTCGGCTTTGAACTTGAAACAAAGAAAAACAAATTGATTAGTCAAATAACTATATAATTTATATGAATAAAAAATTAAATTATTTGCAATTACCAAAGAGTCCCCGCAAATCAGTCGGAGTGTAACATCAGCAAAGACACTCAAGCAGAACTACGTAGTATATCGATGAGTGTAAGGAGGAAAATCTATTTCTATCCTATCTAAACCACCTAAATATACTAATTAAAAAACCTAACTATTTTAATAACTAATAATTACTAACTTTATGTAAAAAATTGAAAAGCTAACCTTTCTTTTAAGGTTTTGGATGAGAGAATCATAGAGAGAGTGTGGTTTCAGAGAGAGAGAGAGAGAGAGAGAGTTAGTGCAAATGTAAGGGGAAAGGGGGGGGGGTCGGATATTTATATGATTTTTTGGTCCTCGCAAATTCCTCACAGTTTCCTCGCAAATAAGGCAGACCAACATTTTTTAAAAATTTTGAGATATACAGTATGTGACATAAGCTAATGTTAACTACAATTAAATTAATCAATTAAAACTTTTCATATAATAGATCAACAAATTTAGAACTTATATGAATAAATGTTGTACATTGGTTTGAAGTATACAAAGTTATAATAGATATCAACTTCATATCGTTGATTTTCCATAATTTTCATTTAAACAACGCATAAGATCCAGTTTCAATCCTTTAGTGTTCAAAATGTAAAGAAAATATGACCATATTGCATGAATAGGATTAGTGTTTAGAATTTAGGGTTTAGGGAATACATTTGCGTTATTTATATGAAAAATATGGAAAATCGATGATATGACGTTGATATCTATTATAACTTTGTACACTTCAAACCAACGGACTATATCTATTCGTATAAGTTCTAAATTTATCGATCTATTATATGAAAAGTTATAATTGATTAATTTAATTGTAATTAACATTAGCTTATGTCACATACTGTATATCCTAAATCCCTAAACTCTGAATTTATTTATAAAAAGTAATAAATATTTATTTATAAAATAAGGGATTTGGGTTTTGGGTTTTTCAAATATTTATTATTCTGTAAAAATTTAAAAATTTTGCGAGGAAACTGCGAGAAAATTAAAATTAAAAAATTTTTCTGTAGATTTGCGAGAAAATTGTGGCTGCCTATTTTTTCTAGGAATCTGCGTGGACTGTGCTAGTAGCTTGTGAGGAAAACAATCCTCGCAAATATTGTTACTCTTCTGGAAAATGTTTGTACGTAAAAATCAGCTACCCTCGTAATTTCCTCGTAAATTAGTGATTACTTTGCGAAGAACAATTGTTCTCTCACTGTTTCCTCGCAATTCTGTCGCAGATTTGCGAGAAACAAAGTTTCCTCGCAAATTGGTTGCTTATTTGCGAGTAAATTGCGGCCAATATGCATCCTCACAAATTTGTGACTGAATTGCGAGGAAAAGTATTTTCCAAGAAGTTTTCTAACAAATTCGTCGCAAATTTGCAAGGAAAATCTTTCCTCGCAAATTGCATGTTTTTTTGTAGTGCAAGGAAATTCCAAAACAACCGAGAACACGTTCCGACCGGCCGTCGAAGGCTCTAGAACCGGTGTGTGCCACACCAAGGTATGCGACCGGTGTCCCAAGCCCTCTACCTTGACCATCTGCCCCAACTAAAGCCTAAGACCAGTGAGCGGACGATCCAACACTGGCCTTTGCCACAAAAACACACACGGCCAGTCACATGGCCACGACGCCTCGTCCGCGATTCCCACGACTAGTTGGCATGAAATGTTCGACCGGTTCGTGCCACAAATTGGTCCCCGACCGGTCCCGAGAGGTAAGTGTCTTAAATTTTAATTTTGGTGGTCCAAAACTCGGGTTTTAGCAAAGCAAACCAATTCCCCCTAATTTACGAAACCTATTTCGAAAATAAAGGAAGGATAAACAATAGTTTGGTTTTCACTTTAGTATTTTTTTGGATCTAAAACTCTTAAAACTTCAACTCTTTCTCTTAAGCAAGTTTTAGAACCCTAAGAACAAAATTTCAAAACCATGAATTCTTTTTTCTATTTCCTAAAGTCGGGTTGATTTCATTTGAACAATCTCATTCCTTTCTTCATTCAAGCATCAAGGTATGTTTCTAAACTCTCTTTCTCTTAAAGTTACATGTTTTAGGATTTTATAAAATTTTTTGGATTTAGGCTTTTTTAGCTTGATTCATAGAGATTTCCTTTAGAAAAACTTGTTGGATTACAGTTAGAACATGTTAAATGGCTTGTTTTCACTAGATTTTGAAATTTAAAATTTTTGAACTTTGGAAACCTTAAAAATCCAAAAATTTGAGCTTAAATTTGCTTGTTCTAAAGCCATTTTCTTATGTATAATTAGGATATGCTAGTTATTTTGCATCATTTGACTACAAAATTTAAATTTTTGGTGATGATTTTTGGCTTAGTGTATGAATCTGAAAATGACTTTGAAGTTTTGAGATATTTGAGTTCTTTCTTGTTTGACGCTTTTGATTTGTTTCTCATATCATTTAGATGTTTCTTTGCTATTACAAATTGCTTACGAACATATATGGATTCTCTTTGGATTCTCTTTGAATTGTTTAAGACATTCATTGTCTCTTTGAGTTTTTGATTTTATAGGACATTCAACAATGGACAATGAGGAGATTGTGAGGAAATCAACAAGGGTAGTTATCCAAAAGGAAAGAGCTCTAAAGATTCAAGAACCAAGCAATCTTTCAAAACCCAGAAAATCCAAGAAGTTGAAACCAACTACTAAGGAGAATTCAAAGAAAGTCACAAAGAAGCATGGAAAGGATATAGCTAGTGAGAGTGAAGCTAGTTAAGTGATGAATCAGATGAGATGGTTTTAATTCCGGTTTCTCAAATCATCAACGATGTGCCCAAGTCTCCACAACCAAAGAAACAAAGAAAGTCAATAGCTAAGGGACTTAGGCTCACAGTTTTGGCACCTCTGGAACCGAGAAAAAGAGTCTTTGGACCCTAGATGGATCCAAGTTTCGGTTATGGAGCATCAATTTATACCATAAAGGTTCAAGCTTCATTGAAGATCCACTTCCCAACACTTTAAGCTCTAGGATTGAAAAGAGATATTACTTGGTTCTTGGAAGCTTTGAAGTTGAGAGATTTTATAGATCTTTCTTTCCCGGTGTATGAGGTCCTTACCAAGGAGTTCCTTAGCACTACTGAGCTCTCATATCCCAAGGAAAAATAAGCTAAGGCTCAAGATGGAGTTCTCACTTTCTTAGCTAGAGGTACCACTTACTCTTTGACTACTGGTGAGTTGTGTGAGATTTTGCATTTGGAATGTTTAAATGAAGCCAAATTTAGCTCGGATCACACGACATACACTGTTTGGGATCGATTTACTCATGAGACACTTAGGCCTGCGCATTCAAATGAGTCCAAGATTGAAAATCCAGCAGTTCGGTAAGTGCATAGGCTCATTTCACAGCGGATCTTCAGTAGAACCGAGCAGATTTCAGTACTCAGGGCTGAGTTCTTTATTCTCATCTCTCCTTTTGTTGCTAGTCCTCAAAGAGCCAACTACGAAGCTCTCATTGCTAGGAGGATGATAAATGTGAAGCACGAGGCTGCTAAGGAGACTAGAGAGCTCAACTATAGGTCTCATTTCGGAGAGATCATCACTACTATCCTCAGTTATAGACGAGTAGACTTGAGTGCTGAGACACCTATGACTTGCATTGTATCGCTGGATCTTTCAGCACTTGCTAGATCTCGCTATCTTGCGGGATGGATTCAGGATATTGAGACCTTTGCCTACCAGTTCATGCCTCTTCATGACACAGAGCCAGCTTGCTACATTCTACCTTGCTTGTCACTTCCATCTCTGCAGGAAGGTCACACTCTTTTCGACCCTTATCCTTCTCAGATTTTCAGGAGATCTCAAGAGTTTCCCATCCTTGGCATGAGGGACTATCATAGAGCCAAGACATTTGTTGCCAAGGCTACTGCACGAGTAGGAGGATCACTTCTTAGGAGCATGGTTGTTTCAGATTCTATACCTTAGACGGAGTCTTTGGAGGATCTTCGAGCTGCTCTAGCTACATAGAGGAGTAGGAGAGTTCGACTGGAGAGGATGATGAGCAGTGTTGTTCGTGTTATGTGACATGCTATGTAATAACCCCGAATAAAGATCAGGATGTGGGTAAAACCAAATAATGGCCAAAGGGAAGATGGTCGAGTTCAGCATGTTCATAATTGGTTTTCATGCATTCGAATAAGTTTCAACACATACGAACTAATAAACGACGATCAGATTAGTTGCATTGTTCGGAAGCACCTCGATGACTCAGCAGGATGCTTGCTTACTTAACCAACCAACCTGCTCAATGACTAAGCTGCTTGGGATTTCACGTGCTCGGGAAATTTTTGTCAATATAGAATCTTCGCAAAATTTAGTGGGTGAGAAACGCTCGCGGTTCGGTTTAATTCATTATAATATTCTCGGAAAATTAATTCTAAGTTTTAAGGTAAGAAAGACCTTAGAAATAAATTAGAACCAGAATGGTCGGAGGAAATTAAGTTGGTCGGAGAATATTATTTTTCGGTTGTTCAAAAAGGCTTGAGAGATGTTCGAATCCGAACCCGCAACGTTCGAAACGGACTGATGGGTTTTTGGTTATGGCGCATCTTGAAGTAGTTGTGCAGCTGCTTGTGGCGATGCAGCTGCTTCAGGTGAATCGTCGCTACATATCGTGATCTAGAAGAAGTATGGTGTCCTCCGCGCCACCTCGTGCTTTCCACCTCCTTAATCGACCAATAGGAATCTTTTTTCCATTTCTATAAATAGCCATCCACCCCCCCATACATTAGTTTCCCCTCCTAAACTTGTAGAAAACTAAGTGGAGACCTCTAGAGTTCGAGTCATAAAGTAAGCCTAAAACCCTAGCTCTAATTTATAGTTTATTAAATAATTAGCTTAGAAGTAAGTAGTTTTTAGTGTCCTAAAAACAAGAATCTTATTATTCTAGGAATATTTTGTTAAAGGTTCCAAGCCGAGCCAACCGCGAGATAGGAGTATGCTAGGACCAAACTACCAATACAAACGTCCAGGTGAGTCTCGGTTATAGGATGGATAGTTAGGTGCGGTTAGCGCCTGCAAAACAAGGGTATTGTGTGATGCATGTTGAATTGTAGAATGATAAAATGGATAAATAAATGGTGCAGACATAGGTAAATAGTTAATGAGAATGATATGATGGCATGATGGATATGTGATGTGTGTTGCATGATGACTGATGGTATGATAATGATGTTGATGTGTTGCATGTTGTTGTGAGAGATATTGAGCTATATCGTTCGGGCCTCGGATCGGAGGGTATAATATATATATGCTGCATGTTGTGAATTGTATGATTGAGTTATATCGTTCGCGCTGTTGTTCGGAAGGTATAACATGTTTGTGCAGGTGTAACATTTACGTGCAGGTATCGTGATGGGTTCGCTTGTTCAGGAACTCGTAAGGGATGGAATGGTTCGTCGGGTAGGTGACCATGAAGGGGTTCACCGGGTAGGTGACCCAAGAGTTCATGGACTCTCCTTCGGAACTGATCCGTGAGGTTTTGGCATTCAGGTAGAATGTCGAAATTGTCACTAGTTTCCTCTTTATGGTGATCTGGATGGGACTTTTGCCTAGCCTTACATTGGGCGCTGGCCGGGATGATCACCCAGATTTGTGCTACAGGACGGTGTAGGAGTGATTATTTTATTGTTGGACCGTTAAGACTTTTGTCTTCGGTTTGAGGTTAGTAATCACAAAGGGTAACCACTAGTGGCAAGGGACAAGCCCCACCAATCTTGAAGATCTCACACCCGGGAAGTGTGGATACTTGGAAGTTGGAAGTTCAGAAGTTCAAAAGTTTAGAAGCACTGATTGTTTGAATGTTTATTTAACGCTTGCATGCATTATTAATTGCTTACTACTGGATTGAATAAGTGATGCATATTGGTGGGAAATATTTATTCATTAGGGAACTCGACTCACAGAGCAAATTAGTTGCTCATTAGACTCTCTGTTTTGCAGGAAATCATTAGCGGGATACTTGTATGTGTGAAAAGAACGTTAGGTGCGAGTGTAGTTTATGTGCCTCTTTGAAAATGGATTACGAGTCTATTATGTATCAATGTTTTAAGCTTCTGCGCGGATCTATATAAAGCTTTGGAAATGTTTGTAATTAATTATTATAAAGTATAAAATTGTTTATGAAATTCTCGGGTTCCATATGATACTTGTCCTAGTCCATGATGAACCAACTAGCGGGTTCAAGCTCAGGTTGTAAAGCCTTGACTTAGGTCAGTTAGGATACATGCTCTCGGATGTTTGACCTAAGGTTCTTGAATGAATTCTAAGAACCTCAGGTTGGATGTCTGAGTGCGTAGTCATAGCATCTTAGGTCAGGACTTTGAGTTAGGGTTAATTGGTTTATCGTGCATGTTCTTGTTTGATTGTTGCACGTCATATTAGTTGACTTTGACCTAATTTTGACCGGGGGTGTTACACGCTGATATGAACTCAATTGTGAGCAGTCACACCCCAGATGATTCACATTCAACAAACTTTTGAGTCTTTATCATGTGTCATTGTTCGAGTCATTCCCTTTTTCATTTAATTTTTATTTTTATTTTTATTTTTATTTTTATTTTTATTTTTATTTTTATTTTTATTTTTATTTTTATTTTTATTTTTATTTTTATTTTTATTTTTATTTTTATTTTTATTTTTATTTTTATTTTTATTTTTATTTTTATTTTTATTTTTATTTTTATTTTTATTTTTATTTTTATTTTTATTTTTATTTTTATTTTTATTTTTATTTTTATTTTTATTTTTATTTTTATTTTTATTTTTATTTTTATTTTTATTTTTATTTTTATTTTTATTTTTATTTTTATTTTTATTTTTATTTTTATTTTTATTTTTATTTTTATTTTTATTTTTATTTTTATTTTTATTTTTATTTTTATTTTTATTTTTATTTTTATTTTTATTTTTATTTTTATTTTTATTTTTATTTTTATTTTTATTTTTATTTTATTGAGTCTGTTATACCCTACTGTTGATTGCTTTTGCACCGAGGCAGTGCATGGTAAGTCCGAAGGGGGGGGGGTTATCCGTTATTAATTACTTTTTTTATGTACTTTTATTTTTATTGAGTCATTTTTATGTTTGATTGAGTCAAAACATGTTGGAATCTATGATCTTATGTTGCTAAAAATATTTTGTTTTGTGCTAACTTTCGTGTTATTTCTATAGAAATTATTGACCGCAAATTTTACAGAACGAAAACCTATAAGTGGATCGACCTACCAGGATGACCATGTCCTGTTAGGGCTCAGATTTTCAAAGCTGCTTCCACCTTAAAATTAATTTAGTTTCTCAATTTTGGGCTTGGTATACTCTGGATAGACTCCTCTTTCAGGCTTGATACTAATTCCTAGTGAGTAATATCCCTTATACTATTTCTTTCATATAAAATGGATTTAAGGTTCGATGAAATAAGCAAAGGGGCAAATATCTTAAAATTTTCGAACCTTGTAGACTCATGGAGACTTATTCCACTTGTGCTTAATTTAGAATAGAAAGAAAAGAAAAGAAATAAATAGAGAAAAATATATCTATAGAAAAATTAAAATGATACCCTAGAAAAGTAGGGAAAAATCGATTCTTAAAGGGGTTTGATAGAACATTAAAATGATACCCTAGAAAAGTAGGGAAAAACCAACCTCTAAAGCATAAGAATAGAACGGGGGTAGGACATTACAAAGGTTTTATGTGGTTGGAAACTTGATTGAGTAATGCGTCAATTGTTCTTAGATTGATATTCCCTCGATGAGACCGCACCTTAGAATTAATAGAAGCCAGTAGAGATTTCGTTTTCTTTTGTGATTTTGGCTCCAATTGGTATGGTTGCTTAGCGAAAGGGGAGTACGTGGAAGCTGATCTCGGTATGTTGGTGCTGCTGTATGGAGATGACCGAGAGGACCCCGAAGCGATTTTTCAGACAACAAAGGTTTGTTTTCGCGTTTTTAAACTTCTTTTTCGTTCTTGGATTTTCTTTGGTTGAGGACAAGCAAGAAGCTAATTCCGGAAGAGTTGATAACACTATTATTTTACCATTTTTAGTTGAATTTTTACTTATTTATTTGCAGGTTTTAACGCTTTTTTTTACCTCTAGAGGTAGTTTTCTCTTATTTTTTTATTTTAGTGACTAATCAAGTTAAATCATCAAAAAAGATGGAGAAATATGCTAATTGGACTTCATTCATATTACCAAGCAAGTTTTATTGAAGGCGGAGGCTCAAACACTTGAGTTTTGCATTTTATCAATCTGGATATATTCTCAGTATCAAAAAGACCCCTATGAACGAAAGTCTTCCCTTCATTGGATTGAGATGGAATTTGGTCAGAAGTTGTAATTTTGAATTAGCTTTCAAATTCAAGTAGTTTGAAGTAATTTGGAGGTGTGACCGAGAAGTTATAGCCATTTAAGCGAAGACGTGTATGTCTGTCTTAGAAATGAAGCAAGTGGAGCAGGATTGAAGCTGTGATCGGGTGATGGAGCTGCCACCACCGGCCGAGTGCCCATTTTTGGCATGTTCTGGTAAGATACACATTTTGTGGTCAAAGATAGATTTTTCCTCATATCTTTCTGTTCGCTTAATCGATTTTGATTCTGCAAGAACCGACATAACCAAGGACAACCTAAGAAGCCCTAGCATTATAAATAATTATTTTTAGCCTTTAGAATAGGGAGAGCCACAAATTTTATAGAGAGCAACAAGCCATCAAAAGCTTAGAGAGATCTTTTCTTTGTTCTGCAAGTTTCCAAGTGTTTTTTGGAGAGATCCATTCCATACTTTGTCATAGAGAAGATTTCTTTACTCTTGATCTATTTAATGATTTTTTTTCATTGATTGCTTGTTGTGTTTCGTGCTCCATATCTGAGTAGTTCATTAGTTAGGTTTTTAGGCTTCTCAAAGAGATCATGTTATCATAAGATGCTTATAGTTGATTAGGGATTCATATAGTCTTTGTCTCGGTTGATCTGTATGCATGATTACTCTACATTGCATCTAGTAGTCTGTCGATAAGTAAATTTTCATTCCAAAAGCTTGTTAGATCATCTGAATTAAATCTTTGACAAGCTGAGTTACAAAGAGGCTTCGAAAGTAGATTGCCTTGGCTTAGTGAACTTATCAAAACTTGTATCCATTAATGCATGTTTATTTATTACAAGCCCATATGAAAGTCAATGTCCTTTGATAATTAAGCATAGAATCTCGAACCTCAAAAGTGGAGAAGATCTAAATTTTTGTTTTCGAGTTCTAGAAGTTGCTTAATTCTAATCCCTAAACAAATTGATTTCTTCTATGTTTCATGATTCTCTCCAAATGTCCTATGTGTCTAACGTTTTTTCCCATTAATTTACATCCTTTTATTTATTTTAAGTTGCTTTCTTTTACTTTTAAACTCACCAAACAACCTTTTTATTTTCTGTTTTAGCTCAAATTAATCCAGAAATTCGTAGTGTAAAATCAGAGTCCTTGTGGGATCGATCTGAAGTACTGCAACTACATTTTTCACTTGTAGCAGTAGTGTCTTTTGAGTGAAACTTGACACACTATCAGGTACACTAAGAACAAGGTTACAGTACAAGAAAGAAGATGAGTTTATAGTAAAGGGTTTCTACGATTCTAATTTTGTTGCATACTTGGATAGAAGAAGATCAATCACATGATACACATTCATTGTGGGAGGTAATGTGAATAGATGGAAGTATGGTTTACATGATGTAGTAGCTCTGTCTACAACAGAAGCAGAGTACATAACTCTAACTGAAGCAGCCAAAAAGCAGTGTGGTTGAAAGGAATCATGAATGAATTGGGTTTCAAACATGGCTCGGTTGAGATCTATTGTGGTTCACATAGTGATATTGCTCTAGCAAAGAATGTTGTTCATCACAAAAGGACAAAAAATATTCAGAGAAGGTTTCACTTCATCAGAGACTTGATACGTGAAGGAGAGTTCAAGGTTTTGAAGATCTCTACAGTGCATAATCGTGCTTATATGTCGACCAAAGTGCTACCAGTTAGCAAGTTCTTGAGTGCTCTCGCGAGACTAAGGTTACCAGTGCCTAATTTTGACAAAGATCCGATATGGAAATCAAGATCACTAGAAAGGAAAGTAGTTCAGAAGGTGATATAGAAGCAAGGTGGAGTTTTGTTGTACTTGCTTAAGTATCACAGACACTACAAGAAAACAGATCATTCGCCACTGCAGAATTGGTCACGAAGTAGTCGCAAAAGAGGTGTTTACGACTTATTGCGACTAAATCATCGAGTCGCTAATTTTTCGTAGCAAAAGAATTTAGTCGCAAAACAGTCGCTAATTTGCGACTGTTTTACAAC
>OVAN01005270.1:0-23855 GCA_900406275.1 Anastatica hierochuntica | reverse complement strand
CACCGCCGACCAGCCGCCGCCGCCGACCAGCTGCCGCCGCCGACCAGCCGTCGCCGCCGCCGTCTACCCGCCGTGAGCCGCCGCCGAAGGTTGCCGCGAGGAGGAGAGGCCATCACGAGATCCATCCGTCTTTCCGTATTCGTGAATCTTCAGCTTCTCATCATTTTCTTCGTCGCCAGTAGCTTAGATCCCTGAGGTATAGACCGTGTCTCCTTCCGTGCTCTTGCTTGATTAAAATTCCTAGCAAGAATTTGTCTATTTCTCTAGGTCTGAACCCTAAACTTTTTCAGGATTAAGATCTGCTTTCCCGGAGACCAGATCTACCTTTCAGACACCTAGATCCATCGATTTTTCTAAGGCTAAGGTGAGGAGCTACTGCGTGATCCCCCATTTTCCCTTAGCTTGACTCGCACCTAATAATAGCTTATGCTTCTCGCGTCATTTGGTCCTGATTGGTATCTTGATTGTTGATTGTTTCTTTTGTGTGATTGTTGATTATTACATCTAGGATTATTATAATTGTTGTTGCAGGAAGAGATAGTAAGCTCGTGTGGATCGGGGTACTGGGTCTCTGTGTTGTTTTTGCTTGAGGTACGGTGTGCTCGTGTAGTTCGGGGCATCATATGAGGGGCTGACGAGCCGGTGGAGACTCGAAAGGGTACATGGGAAGTCCTGTATGGTAAAACCTGGTTGGTGCATTTGATGTGCATCTAGGAACTTGTTTGATTCTTTGGGTACATTACGTGCCATGATTGCGTGTGTAGTTCTAATCTATTAGTAGGTGTTTGGATAAGCAAGGCTTTCGGGTCGTGTTGTTAGCAATCCACCATCTCACTGAGTTATTCCCCTGTCACTCATCCCTCATTTCCCCTTCCCATTTGCCCCCTTTCAGGTGAGCAGGACGAGTAGCTGGAGACCGAGATTGGCATATGGTGTTATTTGTGATCAACATAACTTTTATTGGTTTTAATGTTTTCCACTGATTCTCTGCTTCAAATGTTTTAACTGTTATTTTGGTTTTGGTTGTTGAGTTATTTGAGACCGATTATGGATTTGAGTTGTTTAAGTTTAATAAAGTTGATCATTGGGACATAATTCGTTGGTGCGTGGACTCTAAGAAAGAGTCGTAGCATGCCGTGTCCTGGAAGTCAGGGACGAGTGTTACATTTTTGGTATCAGAGCCCAAGGTTTGAGTCAGACCGGTTCCGACCCGGAAGACAGTTGAATCGAAAGTTTCTTAAATCGGTTTTCAAATGTTTTCATGTTTTTAAGTATTTTGGTGTTGGAAGATTTTAAGAAAAGAAAAAGAACACCATGTCGCTTGAGTCGTTCCTTATTCGTTATTGCATTTTTCCGGTTTTAGAGTTAGCCTAACTAGCTTGTTTTCTTTCAGATGGCGCCAAGGAGGAACACCGCTAACCATCGTCTAGTTGCTCCCAGACGCAACACTAGATCATAGTCCATGTTTCTCAGGAAGTGAACATCTAGGTTGTTGTAGCTTTGCAGGCCACATGAGGAGCTACACCTCAGGATGCAGCTCCACAGGCAACCCAGGAAGCTGCCCAATAGGCCGCGCAGAAGGTAGAGCAGGACGCTGCCAATGCCGCCATGAGAGCTGAGTTGATGCGGTACCGAGCCATGGACGAGAACCAAGCTGGCGGAGGACCCACAGCTGGTGTTGTTCCCCAGGGTGCTAGAGTGCGACAGGACGCACTACCAGTGGTCCCGCCTGCACTGTATCCACCGCCGCCGCCCCCACTGGCTCAGTTTCATCAAGGACCATCGTACTAGGATGTGATCAGGCAGATGAGGGATATGGGGACATAAATGTTTGACGGGAAGTAGGATCCCACTATTGCTGACAGTTGGAGAAGGAAGTTGGAGCACAACTTTGATTATCTAAGGTGTCCGGTGGAGTTTTGGAGAGATTTAGCCACTCAGTACCTGAAGGATGAGGCGCTGGTGTGGTGCAATGGAGTTATAGCTAAGAACCAGGACCGCCCGACACTGACTTGGGAGGATTTTAGGAACCTCTTCACGAGGAAGTACTTTCCCAGGGAGGCCATGGATAAGATGGAGAATGCTTTCCTGAATTTGCGTCACAATGACAAGGCAGTCAGGGCCTATGAGGAAGAGTTTAACAGACTCAGGAGATTCTCAGGATGGTACTTGGACGAGGGAGAGCTCATTCGGAGGTTTATGAACGGATTGAGGGTTGAACTCAGGAACCGCTGTAAGATGAAGGATTATCAGTACTTGGATGAGTTGGTGGAGAAGGTTGCTGAGCAGGAGGTAGGTTTAGCTGATGAAAAGAGGCTAGCCAGGGAGACTCAGCCTAAGTACGGAAAGGCTCAGGAAGGTCAGAAAAGAAGACATGACCAGACAGGCCTGAACAGACTCTACCAAAAGTGCTCGCTTGACCATAGCGGTATGTGTCTTAGGTGTTATCGGTGTGGAGGAATGGGACACACGATGAAGGATTGCCGGAAAGGGGTGCCAACAGAGCCAGCTAGGACAACGACGACTTGCTACAGGTGTGGTCAGCAAGGGCATTATGCTAAGGATTGTCGCGAGCCAGCTAGGATTCAAGCGCCAGTGCCGCTTCAGACCTTGCCTGTGCCGCCCGCTAAGCGCCAAGATGTGGAGCCTCGCGCTTTTGGAGTCAGAGGCTATGAGGGAGTCGAACCAATCGCTGGTAAGTGTACCACCCCACCTTTTCCTTTTCAGTGTTGTGTGCTTGCGTGTTAGAGTTTAAGTTTGTGCATGTGTTAGAACACTTAAGGTCGTGAAACCTTGTAGGATCGGTTCTGGTTGGGGTGGGGCAGCTTACACTTCGTTCGATTCCGGAGCCACAAATAGCTTTGTGAGCCCGCAGATGGCAAAGTGTTGGACCTTTAGAGGTCAGTTCGTTCAGAGGAACGGAAGTGTAGAAACAACATGCAGAGAGAGACTTGGAGCTACCGGGATCTATTCAGACATACCAGTCATACTTGGGGGAGAAGAGTTGGTAGCTAACCTAGTAGAGATGGAGATAGGATGTTACGATGTGATCCTAGGAATGGATTGGCTTGACCATTATGGAGTAAACCTGGATTGCCGAAAGTCCAGAGTTCTAATCCCTAGAGAAGGAAGAGAGTTCATCTTTCAGGGTATTAGGACGACTAGCGGGATACCGGTCATATCCATGCTGCACACAGAGGAGCTGATAGCCAAAGAGAGCGAAGCATTCTTGGCCACCATCACCACGGTTAAGGAAGCTGAGCTGCCGGAGATCAGGGATATACCTATAGTGGCAGAATATGAGGACGTATTCGAACCACTACAAGGTCCGCCGCCAACCCGGGAAGACGCCTTCACCATTGAGCTAGAGCCAAGGATGGCCCCTATGTCTCGAGCTCCATATCGCCTAGTTCCAGCAGAAATGGTTGAGCTAAAGAAGTAGTTAGAGGACCTAACTGTTAAAGGCTTCATCCCGCCAAGCAGCTCGCCATGGGGAGCGCATGTTCTGTTCATAAAGAAGAAGGACGGAAGCTTCATGCTGTGTATTAACTACCGAGGACTCAACAAGGTGACAATCAAGAACAAGTATCCGCTTCCACGAATCGATGAGCTGTTGGACCAGCTGCAAGGAGCATTGTGGTTCTCGAAAATAGATGTAGCATCAGGCTATCATCAGATTCCTATTGCGGAGCAGGACGTAAGGAAAATGGCTTTCCAGACACGTTATGGGCATTATGAATTCGTAGTCATGCAGTTCGGACTGACGAATGCCCCTGCTGCCTTCATGAAGTTGATGAATAATATCTTTCCAGATCACTTGGACAAGTGTGTGATCGTCTTCATAGATGATATCCTGGTCTACTCTAGGAGTAGAGAGGAGCATGCCTGGCACTTGAGGATCATGTTGACGAAGCTGAGAGAGCAGCGATTGTATGCCAAACTAAGCAAGTGTAGTTTTTGACAAAGGGAAATAGGATTCCTTGGGCATGTTGTCTAGGAAGAAGGAGTAGTAATTGACCCAGAGAAGATAACAGCAATTACCAATTGGCCGACGCCCAAGAGTGCTACTGAGGTTCGTAGTTTCTTGAGGTTAACAGGCTATTACCGGAAGTTTGTTAAAGGATTTGCCAGCCTGACCAAACCAATGACACGTTTGACCGGTAAGAACGTGAAGTTTGAATGGAGAAAGGCATGCGCTAAGAGCTTCGCAGATCTGAAGGAGCGATTGACTCAGACCCTGGTGTTGGTGCTTCCAAGGATGAAAGTACCATACAAGGTCTACACTGATGCGTCTGGAATGAGCTTGGGTTGTGTCTTGATGCAGGAGGGGCGAGTAATCGCATACGCATCACGCCAATTGAGACCTCATGAGGCGAACTACTTTACACATGACCTTGAGCTAGAAGCAGTAGTCTTTGCCCTAAAGATCTGGTGAGCATACTTGTATGGAGAGAAAGTACAAATCTTCACCGATCACAAGAGCTTAAAGTACATTTTCACTCAAGTAGACTTGAACCTGAGGCAGCGCATGTGGATGGAGATACTAACAGATTATCAATTGGAGATAGCATATAACCCTGGAAAGGCCAAACAGGTCGCTGACGCATTAAGTAGGAGAAGGGGCGATGTAGTAGAGGCAAGAGCAGTTGGAGAACTTGTCTAAATGGTGTCGAACCTGCAACTGTGTGCGACCACCGTGGAGGACAACACGGCAGGTCTAGAAGCAATAGACAAGGCGGACTTGCTGTGGAGAATACGGCAGGCCCAGGAGAAGGATGAGTTGTTACAGAAGCCAGTTGAGAAAGAAGTGATTGGCTATCATGTAGCAGCTAAGGACCTACATGTTTAAGAATCGAGTGTGTGTGCCTATGGACGAGGGGTTGAGGAAGGAGATCCTACAACAGGCACATCACTCACGATTTTCAGTTCATCCGGGTAGGACCAAGATGTACCGGGACCTGAAACGGTACTATCATTGGAATGGCATGAAGAGAGATGTGGCTGATTAGATATCAAAATGCCAGACATTTCAGATGGTGAAAGCTGAGCACCGAGTTCTGAGTGGACTACTCTAGAGCTTACCACTACCAGAATGGAAATGGGACATGGTAACAATGGATTTTCTCACTGGACTTCCAAAGGCTACAGGTGGAAAGAATGCCATATGGGTGATTGTGGACCGTCTCACTAAGTCTACGCATTTCTTGGCCATAAAGAAAACGGACGAGGCTGATCAACTGGCACAGAGGTACATAAATGTGATCGTGAGACTGTACAGAGTGCCAGTAAGCATTATATCGGATAGAGACACCAAGTTCACTTCGATGTTCTGGCAGGCTTTCCAAAAGGCAATGGGAACCAAAGTACATCTCAGCACATCATATCACCCTCAGACAGACAGACAGTCGGAGAGGACGATCCAAACTTTAGAGGACATGTTGAGGGCTTGTGTGCTGGACTGGGGTGGGAACTGGGTAAAGTACGTACCGTTGGTGGAGTTTGCATACAACAATACATACCATGCTAGCATAGAGATGCCACCCTATGAAGCTTTATACGATAGGCCATGTCGGACGCCCCTATGTTGGACTAAAGTGGGGGAGACACGAGACCTCGAGCCTAGTAAGGTTCAGGAGACCGAAGCGTAGGTCGAACTGCTCAAGATCCGGCTAAAGGAAACCCATGATCGCCAAAAGAGCTATGCTGATAACCGGAGGAAGGATATGGAATTTCAAGTATGAGATACGGTCTACCTGAAAATAAGGACATTTCAGGGAGGACACAAAGACCGTAAGCTGAAGAAGCTCAGACCGAGATACATGGGACCATATCCCATTGATGAAAAGATTGGAGCTGTAGCGTACCGTTTGAGTATATCGTAGGAACTGTTAGATTTCCACAATGTGTTTCATGTTTCAGTGCTGCGGAAGGTAGTTAGAGAGCCAGAGCTCATTTTGTCTCAGCCGCCTGCTGACTTGGAAGGAAACTTGTCAGTTCATA
Organism: Anastatica hierochuntica; assembly: GCA_900406275.1. NCBI lineage: Eukaryota > Viridiplantae > Streptophyta > Magnoliopsida > Brassicales > Brassicaceae > Anastatica > Anastatica hierochuntica. Next base: position 17,855 of record OVAN01005270.1, on the reverse strand, counting down.
GTCGTCCTGTGGAAGTTCTAGAAAGACTTGAGAAGGAGGTTCAGGGGAAAAAGACCGTGATGGTCAAGGTCTGCTGGAAAAGTGATGGTATCTAGGAGGAAACTTGGGAGGATGAGGAGCGGATGTTAGCTGACTACCCTGAACTCTTTGAAAGTCGGACTGGACAGTCTATCAGAGGTTTGAATTCGAGGACGAATTCCGCTGAAGTGGGGGAGAATTGTAACATCCCGGGTCTTAACGCCCAATGTTTTAATGAAAGCCCACATGAAACGTTAGGCCCATTAGGCTTTGAGGAGGTGCCTCCTTCTTTTCCCTATAAAATGACTCATAGGTATTCAAAATTAGAGCATCAGAAAAACATAGCGGAGCTCTGCAGAAGTGACCAGCTCATAGCCAGCCATCGCCGCCGCCGACGTTTACCCACCGTGAGCCGTCGCCGGAAGTTGCCGCGAGGAGGAGAAGCCACCACGAGATTCGTTCGTCTTTCCGTATTCATGAATCTTCAGCTTCTCATCGTTTTCTTCATCGTCAGTAGTTTAGATCCCTGAGGTATAGACCGTGTCTCCTTCTGTGCTCTTGCTTGATTAAAATTCCTGGCCAGGATTTGTCTGTTTCTCTATATCTGAAGCCTAAACTTCTTCAGGATTCAGATATGCTTTCCCGGAGACTGGATCTACTTTTCAGACACCTAGGTCCATTGATTTTTCTAAGGCTAAGGTGAGAAGATACTGCGTGATCCCCTGTTTTTCCTTAGCTTGACTCGCATCTAATAATAGCTTAGGCTTCTCGCGTCGTTTGGCCCTGACTGGTGTCGTGATTGTTGATTGTTTCTTTTGTGTGATTGTTGGTTGTTAGATCTAGGATTATTATAATTGATGTTGCAGGAAGAGACAGTACGCTCGTGTAGATCGAGGTATTGGGTCTCTGTGTTGTTTGTGCTTGAGGTACGGTGCGCTCGTGTCGTATGAGGGGCTGACGAGCCGGTGGAAGACCCGAAAGGGCACGTGGGAAGTCCTGTATGGGAAAACCTGGTTGGTGCATATTATGTGCATCTCGGAACTTTTTTGATTCTTTGGGTACATTAGGTGCCATGATTGCGTGTCTAGTTCTAATATATTAGTGGGTGTTTGGATAAGCAAGGATTTCGGGTCGCGCTGTTAGCAATCCACCATCTCACTTAGTGATTCCCCTATCACTCACCCCTCGTTTCCCCTCCCCATTTGTCCCCTTTGAGGTGAGCAGGACGAGTAGCTGGAGACCGGGATTGGCATATAGTGTTATTTGGGATCAGCATGATTTTTATTGGCTTTAATGTTTTGCACTGATTCTCTGTTTGAAATGTTTTAGTTATCTTGGTTTTGGTTGTTGAGTTATTTGAGACCGATTATGGATTTGAGTTGTTTATGTTTAATAAAGTTAATCCTTGGGACATAATCCATTGTTGCGTGGACTTTAAGATAGAGTCGTAGCATGCCGTATCTCGAAAGTAAAGGATCGGTGTTAGACTTTGTCTGTAGTTTAAGTATAATACACAATACAAGAGGATAGGTGCTTATTTGTTATAAAACGTGACGATGAGTAATACCTGTAGTTTGACTTTCATATGTGCTCCAAAAACTCCTCCAAGCAGGTTCCAAAATCGAACTTTGTCCACATAAAGAGAGATATTTGTCAAAAGTTTGTGTCTTTCGATTTATAATTTTGACCGGAGATTATTGGACCAAAAAGAGGTGGACGAATGGTTAAAATGAAAAATATGCAATTGTTGGGAAAGAGCGCATTTACAAATAGTAAATCAAAATAAAAAGTTATAAGAGTTTCAAAATCGCATTTTGCCGTCAAAACTGCAAGATCGCATTTTTCCGCTAAAATCATAAAATCACATTTTCCCGCCAAAACGGCAAAATCACATTTTTTTCCGCCAAAACCGTAAAATCGTATTTTCCCGCTATAACCGCAAAATCACATTTTCCCGCCAAAATCGCAAAATTACATTTTCCCTCCAAAATCGCAAAATCACATTTTTCCGTCTAAACCGCAAAATCACATTTTCTCACCAAAATTGCAAAATCACGTTTTCACGCCGAAACCGTAAAAATCACGTTTTCCCGCCTAAACCGTATAATTACGTTTTGCTGCCAAAACCGCAAAATTACTTTTTCCCGCCAAAACCGCAAAATCACGTTTTCCCGCCAAAACCGCAAAATCACATTCTCCCGGCAAAAACCGCAAAATCACATTTTCCCGCCAAAACAGCAAAATCACATTTTTCCGCCAAAACCGTAAAATCACGTTTTCCCGCCAAAACTACAAAATCACGTTTTCCCTTCTAAACAGTAAAATTACATTTTCTTGCCAAAACCGTAAAATCATATTTTCCCGCATAAACCGCAAAATCACATTTTTCCGCCAAAATCACAAAATCAAGTTTTTCCGCCAAAACCGTAAAATCAAATATTTCTGTGAAAACCGTAAAATCACATTTTCGCGTCAAAACTGCAAAATCACTTTTTCCCGCCAAAACTGCAAAATCACATTTTCTCGCAAAAACCGTAAAATCGTATTTTCCCGCCTAAACTGTAAAATCACATTCTCCCGCTAAAACCGTAAAATTATATTTTCCCGCCAAAACTTCAAATCACGTTTTCCTGCCAAAACCGCAAAATTACATTTTTTCCTTATAAATCATAATATCGTAATTCCCGCCAAAACTAAAAACAAGGGTATTTTAGTCTTTTATGGTTATATTAAAACAAGATTATTTTAGTCTTTTGTTATTACAATTATTCAGATGATCCATCTGGATGAGCAAACAAACAGAGCATCCAGATGAACCATCCAATTAAATCATTCAGATAAGCGGACAAAAATGAAAACGAACATCATTCAGATGATTCATCCAGATGAATCATCTGAATGGATCATCTGGATAAACTTGCTGAATAAGGAAACGAACGGGACCTACTTTAAAATAAAAAGTTATAAGAGTTTCAAATAATGACCGAAAAGTTGTATCAGTTGGACAGGAACGTTGGTATTAGAGAAAAGATACATCTCCAGAGGGTAGTCTTTTGTTTCTTTTTTCTCCTAAAAAATCGAGACACGTCCTTATTAGAGCTCAACTAGCCACATCTCCTCTTTCGTACTCAGATCAAGATTTAGTGAAGAAGATGACACCAGATTTATCTTGCTCCCAATCTCAGCTAGCGACAAAGGCTTCAGACAAGGCCAAAGGAATACTTGGGCCAATTCCACAAATGCTGAAGCCCATCATAAATGTGTCAACCTAAAAAATAGATAAAAAACAAATCAGGCCCATCATGATTTCTAAAAGCAAATGAAGAACAAAACAAGAAGAGCAAAAAAAAGAAGAAATTGCATGGAAGGTGCAAACACTGGAATTGCTAAAAGCAGAAATAGTACAACTGCAGATTTGGAAAAGCATAACCGATTTGATACCTTAGTAGGGCTGAGCTGTCACTAATGAATCCGTCTTGAGCTTAGCCTATAAAAGAAAATATGTAATGTAAAAGTTTAACAATTAAATGAAATAAGAAAAAAGAATTATTGAATCTTTTACCTCTTTGAATCCAACTCACTCTTCTTCCTATCCTTCTTGCTTTCATGGTTTCAGAGCTATTTTGGTGCTGATGGCTATGGAGTCTCATCCCCCTCTCAATATTTCAAGTTGTTTCACGATCAAGCTCACAGAAAAAACTTCATTTTGTGGAAGCTTCAGTTTGAATCATTTCTTTCTGGTCAAGCACTTCTTGGTTATGTCAATGGTGAATCAAGAGCTCCTCCAGCCACTCTTCAGATCCCTATAGTTGATGGACGAATGAATGATGTTGTCAATCCAGACTACCAAACATGGGTAAAATCTGACCAAGTGGTTAAGTCTTGGCTCCTAGGATCTTTCTCTGAGGATATCCTAAGTGTAGTTGTAGATGCAACAACTACCTATGAAGTTTGGGGTGCTCTAGCTAGACATTTCAATAGGGTCTCTTCATTTAGATTGTTTGAACTACAGAGAAAGCTACAGACAGTAGCTAAAGGTGATAGATCCATGATAGACTACTTAAGAGAGATTAAAAGCGTATGTAACCAGCTATCCTCTATATGCAGTCCTGTTAATGAAAAGATGAAAATATTTGCGGCTTTACATGGTTTAGGCAGAGACTACGAACCTATCAAAACAAGCTTTGAAGATTAATGGATAATTATCTGCAACCAACCATTGAAGATATTTGTCCTCATCTAACCAGCTTTTATAGCAGGATCCAAGCCTACATCAATGAGACTGTTTTAACTCCTTACTTGGCCTTTAATACAACAAGATATGAGTATATTGTTCCTCACTACAACAACAATAACAGAGGAAGGGTTATTCAAGGTCTGGAGGAGGTAGAGGCATAAATACTTAAAGTAACAGAGGGTCCTTCTCTCCTAGAGGAAGAGGTTTTCATCAACAAATTACCTCAGGAAACTTTAGTTCATCATTTGCTAGTTCTGCATATGCCTTTGATAGAGGACCTTGTCAAATCTGTGGAAGAAAAGGCCACTCAGTGTTAAGATACTAACACAGGTTTGATAATGCCTATAATGATGCAGACTTACTGCCTTGGCTGCAATGAAGATTACAGAAGTTTGAGACAATAGTGGCATCGAATGGTATCCTGATTTAGGAACTACAACTCACATCACCAACACTCAGCATAATCTGCAACAAGCAAATCCACAGTGGGTCAAATACAGTAATGGTTTGTGATGGGAACTTTATGCTATAGCACATACTGGCTCTGCATATATGCCTTCTACATCATGTAAGCTACCTCTACATGATGTTCTAGTATGCCCTGATATTGCTAAATCTTTATTATTTGTTTCTAGACTTACAAAAGACTATCTTGTGCTATTGAATTTGACTGTGATGGGGTTGTGGTTAAGGACAAAGCATCACAAAAAGTTCTAACCTTAGGAAGAAGCCTTAATGATGGCCTCTATGTGCAGAAGGATGCTCCTTTACAAGTCCATTACTCCTCTAGACAATACTCTCTCTCTGATGTTGTTTGGCATAGGAGACTAGGACATCCTAATAAGCAACTTCTTCAGCAACTCTCTGCAAATAAAGTAATAAAAATAAGTCAAAGTACCAAGGAGATCTATGAATCATGCCCAATTGGGAAGAACACTAGACTACCTTTTTCTGCTTCTTCTTTCACTGCCTCAAGACCTCTTGAAAGAAACCATAGTGATCTTTGGGGACCTGCACCAATCATGTCGGATCAAGGTTTTAGATACTACATAATTTTCATTGAAAATTGGTCTATATACGGTTGATTTTATCCTCTTAAATATAAATCAAATTTCTACTCTACATTTGGTACTTTTCAAAAAATGGTTGAGAATCAGTTCAATAATAAAATTAGATCATTCTAATGAGATGGTGGTGGAGAATTCATCAGTAAAGAATTTCTCTCACATCTACAAAATTCAGGCATCAGACAGCTAATCTCATGCCCTTACACTCCTCAACAAAACAGCCTAGCTAAAAGAAAGCAGAAGGTAATCACAGAGTTCGGACTTACCATGATGTTTGAAAGTAAAACTCCACAAAAGTTCTAGGTTGAAGCCTTCTTTACTGCTAACTTCTTGAGTAATCTTCTCCCAACTTCTGCATTAAAAATAGATAAGTCACCTTATGAAATGTTACATGGGATAGCTCCTATCTACACTTCTCTAAGGAAATTTGGGTGTGCTTGCTATCCTAACCTCAAAGATTACTCAGGTAACAAGTTTGATCCTAGGTCCCTACAGTGTGTCTTCCTAGGATATAATGAGAAATATAAAGACTACAAATGTTTACACCACCAACTAGGAAGGTTTATATCTCAAGACATGTTATGTTTGATAAACTTACATTTCCTTTCTCTGGAAAATATAAATCTTTGCAGAAACAAGCCTTAACACCTTTACTCAAAGCCTGGAGATTAAGTGAACCAGACACTCCCATCAGTCTGGAAAACAACTCTCCTGAGCTCTCTACTCATTCACCATCAAACTTAGCAACTCTACCTACTCCTCCTCAATCATCTTCTCTGCAAATAGAAAACACGGAAGCAATATCATTAGAAGGAAGTGAAAATTTATTTATAGAAAAAGATTTTCCTCCTTTACCTACTCCATCTCATTTACCTGCTCACTCTGAAAGTCAGAATAGAACTTCTACTGAAGAGGAAGAGTGTTATGTGCATACGACATGCTTAGACCCTGACTCTATTGGCGACAACACTCCTCTCTCTTCCAGTAGTAGTTCATCTGAACATGCTCCCTCTGCTCAATCTCCTGCAACTACAACAGATAACAAACAACAAACTGTCTCAACACATCCAATGACTACAAGAGGAAAAGCTAGCATAGTAAAGTCAATTCCCAGATGTGCTTTATTGACACATAAAGTATCTTATCATGAACCTAAGATGATAACAGAAGCTTTGAAAGATCATGGATGGAATGATGCGTTTAAAGAAGAATTAAACAATTGTTCAGAGGCAAATACATGGTCTTTAGTTCCCTACTCACCTGATATGCATGTCTTTTTATGCAAGTGGGTTTTTAAAACTAAACTACATGCAAATGGTTCTCTAGATAAATTTAAAGCTAGGCTTGTTGCAAAAGTTTTTGATCAGGAGGAAGGCATAGATTATTTAGCCACTTATAGTCTGTTGGTAAGATCAGCTAATGTAAGAATATTTTTGCATATTGCTACCTCAATGAAATTGGATTTAAGACAGATGGATGTGAGGAACACATTCTTAAATGGTGATTTTTCTGAGATTGAGTATATGCACCAGCCAGTAGGTTTTGTCGACAAAGCAAGACCTGATCATGTCTACTTGCTCCACAAGTATTTGTATGGCGTCAAGTAATCCCCCATGGATTGGTATGTTGAATTCAGCAACTATCTGTTGGAATTTGGTTTTTTCTACAGCATAAAAGTCCCTTCATTATTCATCTGTATGGAAGATTAAGACATGCTTCTACTACTTCTATCTGTGAATGACATGGTTATCAGAGGAAATAGTTCTAACTTAATGGATAAACTTCTAGATGAACTAAGCATGCAATTCAGAATGAAAAACATGGGTCAAATGAGTTACTATTTGGGAATACAGATTCAGACATACAATGAGGGTATTTTCTTATCTCAACAAAAGTATGCAGAAGACTTACTTGATGTTGCTCCAATGTCAAACTGCACTCCCATGCCTACTCCTGTGCCTGTTCAGCTTGATAGGATCCCTGATCAAGATAAACCGTTTGTCGATCCATCGTATTTTAGAAGTCTAGCAGGTAAATTACAATACTTAACCTTGACTAAACGTGATTTACAGTTTGCAGTGAACTATGGTTGCCAAAAGATGCATTCACCTACTATGGCCGACTACTCTTTGCGAAAAAGGATTATGAGATATATCAAAGGACTGATTACTATGGTTCTCAACTTCAAATCAAACTCTGATTTTACTCTAACCGCCTACAGTGATTCAAATTGGGCGAGTTGTAAGGTAACACGAAGATCTACTGGTGGGTTTTGAACATACTTGGGTGAAAATTTGATATCTTGGAATTCTCGCAAGCAACAAAAAATTGGTAAGAGCTCTACAGAAGCAGAGTATCGCACTATGTCAGAAATAGCTTATGAAATTACCTTGTTAAGTATAACTATGCATGAATTAGTAATCTCCTTGCCTCAGACTCCAATTTTGCATTGTGATAATCTATCAGTGATCTATCTCTCAACTAAATCTCCATTTCATGGAAGAACCAAGCAATTTGAGCTTGAATATCACTATGTGACAGAAAGAGTTGGTCTGAGAGCCTTAGAAGTAAGACACTTACCTTCAAATGAGCAGATCGCGGACATCTTCACTAAGTCCTGACCCATCAATATTTTTGCATGTCTTCGAAGCAAACTCTGTGTAGTCAAACCTCCCACACAGGGTTTGAGGGGGGATATTAGAGCTCAGCTAGCCACAACCCCTCTTCTAAACTCAGATCAAGATTTGGTGAAGAAGATGACGCCATATTCATCTTGCTCCCAATCTCAGCTAACAACAAAGGCTTCAGACAAGGCCAAAGGAATACTTGGGTCAATTCCTTAAGTGTTGATGCCCATCAGAAATTTGTCAACCTACAAAACAGATCAAAGACAAATTCGGTCCATCATTATTTCTAATGCAAATGAAGAAAAAAACAAAAGAGCAAGAAAGGAAATTGCAAGAAAGGTGCAAACATTGGGATTGATAAAAACAGAAATAGTACATCTGCAGATTTGGAAATGCATAATCGATTTGAAACCATAGTACGGCTGAGTTGTCACTAATGAATCCTTCTTGAGCTTGGCCTATAAAGGAAGATAATCTAATGTAAAGGTTTAACAATGACATGAAATAAGAAAAATGAACTCTTGATCTTTTACCTCTTTGAATCCAACTCTCTCTTCTTCCTATCCTTCTTGCTTTTAGTCCCCCATGCAGTAGACAGAGTGGATACGAAGTCGCCGATGACTATCCCCTACAGTTAGTAGAACATGAATTATTTTTGATTAGTTAATAAGAAAATGTGAAAGGAAAAAAAGAGATGCGTTAGAAAGATGTATTGTTTATGGACTGTCATAGCATTTAAATTTTTCACTAAAACAAAAGAATCACGTGTCAATCCCATAATATCCGATAAGGAAATATCCAAGAGACATAAAAGGAAGTGTTGTGATTCCAGTAATGGCTGAGTAATCGGATTCCATATCGTCGGTTTAGGCCTTTCCACTTCCAAATAAGTTGAAGAATGATATTTCGAGTTGTTGGATCTCTTTCAAAATCTGTTAAGGTGGAGTAAGAAATTTGGTTGTTTGCCATGGATGATTTGTAAACATGAGAACTTATTATAGAGAATTACTGTTGGAGGAGGGATTCTCACCCTCCGATCGAGCCTCGACCCATCAAAATAAGGCCAGAAATAAACAGGGCCCAAAATAGAAAAGGGGCCATCTAAGTTTTGAGGCCCGCCTACGAAGAGAAACACACGAACGAGTTCCCACCTCGTAAGAAGGAAGCCTTGAAAAACAGTACAAAGGAGACAACGTGATATAATTCCTTAAAGATAAGAACATGACATGCGACGAGGATTGCAAGGAATGAGACTGTGAAATACGGCGGAGACGTACAGAAAAGCATGTCGAAGGGCTCCTGACCCTCCTGCAAGCGGCAGAGGCCCATACCCGACAAACTGAACTTCTCGACAAACGTGTACGCAGGCGGCAGACCTGCTCGGTTGCAGATAAAGCAAACTAGGCATAGTACAATAGGACAAGGGCAAATTGGGAAAAGACAAAACGGAAATTGGTGGGAAGCAACGACGTAGAACGGAGGGAAACACCTATGAAAGGAGAAGACTCAGAACAGAGAAGGGGATCCGATTTTAGCTTCCTAAATGCTCATCTTATAATATCGGCCTCGCTATCCACGAGGGCACTTCTTTTCTCTCTAAATACAATACTTTCTTTTCACACAAATTCTCTAAGTGTACATTGTAGTTTGGTTTGACAACCAACTTTTGGTGTCGTCTGTGGGGACGTTAAGAAGAAACAGAAAAGATCGACGACAATGATAATCGCCGGAATAGACCCGGAAGATCCCCTAGGAAAGTACGACATAATAGCACGCACCCAAGATCTCAAACTCCAAGGAGAAGACGATGACGAAGTAACCTTCACCGACGTAGATCAGGAGAAACTCGACCGCGCGTACAACAACCCACTCGTCATAACACTCTTCATAGTCGGGCGGCAAATAAATACGGTACTAGTGGACACCGGTAGCACCATCGACATAATCTCAGCATAAGCCCTCCAAAACATGGACCTCAAAGACGCAAAAATAAAGCCTATCACGCGACCGCTCACGTGATTCGACAGAAAACCCACCCGCTCGATAGGCACCATAAAACTGCCCGTTTTCGTCTGCGGAGTCACCAAAATCGTAGGATTCTCTATCATTAGTTCCCTGGAACTGTTCAACGCCGTCCTCGGCACACCTTGGATCCACGACATGAAAGCGGTTCCATCGACTTACCATCAGTGTCTCAAGTTCCCAACACCCACCGGAACAAGAACCATCATGGGAGACCAGAGAATGGTCCGAAGATGTTTCCTCGGCGAACACTACTATCGGAAATCTCGACACATCGCAGTAGTGGAAGATAACAGCATCCTCCAGACCCCCGAGCCAGAGATGATATCACAGGAAGCCATTAACCCATCTGACCCTACACGGTGCACCGACGTTGGGGCAAACTTGCCGCCAACCCTAAAGAAGAAGCTCGTGACCTTTCTCCGAAAAATGCAAAAACATTCGCCTGGACAGCCAGCGATATGCCCGGTATCGACCCCGCGATTGCCTGCCACGAAGTCAATGTCGATCCAACATATAAACCCATCAAACAAAAATGAAGAAACCTAGCGCGACCACAAGAACCAAAGAAGAGAGCCCCTGGGCACTCTTTGTCGACGGATCAGCCATCCAACACGGCTCCAAAATTGAAATTCGCCTCAAATCACCCATCAAGGAAATCCTCGAGCAATCATTCCGCCTCGCATTCCCAGCATCGAATAATGAAGCCAAAACGAAGCCCTGATAGCCGGGCTGCGACTAGATAAAGCAATTGGCCCCAGAAAAATCGCGGCCTTTTGCAATTCGCAACTAGTGGCCAACCAGTTCAACGGAGATTTTGACACAAAGAATGAACGAATTGACGCTTACCTCCGCGTAGTTCAGTCACTGGCAGAAGAATTTAAGGCCTTCAGTTTAACCAAGATACCTCAGAGCGAAAATGGTTCCGCGGACGCATACTAGCCGCCCTCTCCTCCACGTTCGACCCAACTGTTTGACAAACGATCCCAGTCGAAAGCATTGACTTGCCAAGCATCGAACTACCCAAAGGCGTCTGCATTATATCAGAGTTAGAACATATGGAAAACGAGGATGAAGACCCTCCCGAAGCCAACACCGACAATAGCAAAGATCCCGCAAACGAGGACTGGCGAACGGAAATATTGTTGTACTTGGAAGATAAAGAACTGCCAAGCGACAAATGGGCAGCCCGGAGACTGAGAAACCTATACCGGTGGAGCACCTCAACATCCTCCTCCACTACATCGCCGGTGAGGAAATCGAACAAGTTATGCGGGAAACGCACGAGGGAGCCAGCGGAAACCATTCCAGCGGAAGAGCGTAAGCACTAAAAATCAAACATCACGGCTTTTACTGGCCGACTATGATGGCCGAATGCGAGCGATTCGCCAGAAAATGTCCCCATCGAACTCCTCAATGCCGCCGCAGCTCCTTACTCATTCATGAGATGGGCCATGGACATCGTCGGACCCCTGCCTGCATTCCACCAAAAGAAATTTATCCTCATCATCACATACTACTTCACCAAATGGGAAGAGGCCAAGGCTTTCAAAAAAATCACAGCGCTGGATGTCCAAAAGTTTGTATTGAAGTACGTCATCTGCCGACAAGGGCTAACATACGAAATAGTAACCGGCAACGAAAGCGTTTTCACGTCGGAACTCTTCGAAGGCTTATGCGCACGATGGAATATCTGATTAAACAAGTCGACGCCGCGGTATCCCCAGGGGAACGGACAAGCAGAGGCCACCAACAAATGGATACTTGACGGAATCAAAAAACGACTCGAGGACAAGAAGGGCACATGGGCCGATAAACTAGACGAAGTCTTATGGTCCCACAGAACGACCCCACGTCACGGAACTCAGCGAACTCCCTTCTCGCTAGCCTACGGGATGGAAGCCCTGTCACCAGCAGAAGCGAGCGTCCTCGGATTGCGAAGAACGATGCTCGTCCAAAATCCGCTAGTAAACAACACAATGATCCGCGACCACCTCAATTTCATTGAAGAAGAACGCGACCAAGCCCTACTTCGGATACAAAACTATCAGCACCAAGCGGCTCGATACTACAACAAAAAGGTTAAAGGAAGACAATTCGAGGAAGGCGACCTAGTCTTACGAAAGGTATTCGAAAACACAAAAGAGAGACTGATCACAAAACTTGGAGCAAACTGGAAAGGCCCATACATTGTATCTAAGGTGGTTCGACCAAGCGTCTATGAATTACTCGAGATGAACGGGAAACAAGTACCGCACTCCTGGAATGCGATGCACCTAAAGAAGTACTACCATTGATATGAATAACATGTTTCTATTTCGAATGTACGCACTACGAAAGGCTTAATCTCCTCTGGGTACGTAGACAGCCCCTCGAGGCACAACTACAATTATATATATATATATATATATATAATAATAATAATAATAATACATAAAAAAGTAAACCCGCCGCGGAGAAAAACAAAAAAGATGGAGAAAAGACAAGCAAAACAATCTATTCTCACATCCCCCAAGAACGCGGAGAAAATAAACCGCTCTGAACATTATATGGGTTCACCGAGAACTCCATGGCCCAATTGAATCCACGACCCGTGCTCCCCATGAGCACAGTGGACTGATCACCCACAACCTTTCTTTGCGCTCAAAGGGTAAAACGGGTCCGCCCTATCCGAGCGCAAATAGCCTAGTTGAATCCACACCCATAAGTCGGGACATCCCGCACCAAACTTCAGATAACAAAACAAAAAAGAAAGCGCTCAAAAGAAAAATGGCTAAAGTCCATTGATTAAAATCTCATACGCCAACATGTACAAAAAATATAATAATAAAAAAAAAACAACCACAACAGAGACCCTTGAAAAGGGGTAATACTAACTACGAAAACACAAAAACAAAGTGAGAAAAAGTCAGCAGTTGGAGCACGATGAGAAAGGTGGGAAAGAAGGGGTGCACTCAGGAGAAATCCAATCACCCGACCTGGGTCCCGCCACTTCGAGCGCAACTATAGCCTTTTCCCTCACAGATAGATCAGTCTTGAGCTCTTCGAGTAGGTCCTCAGGTACCGGAATACGGTACAAGTCTCGAACCATCTGAAGATACTCGCATGATCCCTTCACCTGACCATAATCTGCCAACGCCTTGATAAGCGGCACCGTTGTTTCATGACGATCCTAGACAGCATCGAGGTGCACCTAACAACGCTCCCTCATGTACCTACTCATCAGTATACGCTCCTTCTCCACCCGACCCATGGCCTGACGCTCGATGCGGTCCCGTTCGGCCGAGAAGCGATTAACATAAGATTGTAGCCTCGCCCCGTATCCCCTGACCTTCGCCTCCGCCTCTTCCGCACGACGAGTCTTCTCGATAACTTCCTCGTGGCATCGCTTCAACATGAACAAAACCTTGCTAGGGGCTTAGCAAACAAAGAAAGCAATAAACAACAAAGGAACATGAACACACAGCTAATCAAACAAATACAATTACGTCTACAGAAGGGTCATTGATGCCATCCAACGGGACAGTAAAATATGCCCCTTCCAGCAACCTTCGATACTGACCGGAGAAAGACTCCACACCAGCGGAAGACGTATCGAGCAACGGAGAGGCCGTACTTTTTTTACCTTCGCCTCGGGTGACTCGCGACGACGCACCGGGAACATCTCCGAACATCCTATCCTCGCCAACATCGCCCCCTAGAGCATCAAACGACCGAGGCGGTTCCCCGAACCCCCCCCCGTGGAGCCACGAGGAACCCCCCCCCCCCAAAGACTCCAACGCCTCGTTTCCCCGGGCATCGCCCAAACTCGACGAAGGGATAACAATCGGAGTATCCCGAGGAACTCCCTCTGAAACCTTTGGTTCATCAATGAGGCGGTATGAAGCAGGAGGAAGAACCATATGTTTCGAGGCCCCCTTCCCCTTCGTGGTCGCGCTAGGTTTTTTCTCTTTTTTTGAGGGAACCGGATTGGCCCCCGTCGCCTTAGTCGCAAACGTCGCCTCCATACCGGAAGATTTAACGGCCAAAGTTGCATTGGAGCAATAGACGACGGAACCTTGGCCGAAGGCTTCCAGTTCCTTTTCTTTTTCTTCTTTGAGGTAGCAGCCGCAGTCTCCCTCGCGGCCCTCAACTCCTCTACCAAGGGCACCTCCCACAATGCTATCAAAATGAAACTCTCATTAAAAGAAAAAAGAGAGAGACAGATGACTCACCTCTGTCAATATCCCCCCCTTCGAACAGGAAGAACGAACGACTCAATGTGCTTCCACCCCCCACTCTAATGCCTTAAACCTCTCCACGGTACTAGCAAGGCCCTCCACGGGGGGATACACTGGAACGGCGTCGACTAAAACAAAATAGAGCCAAAAAAATTCAACAAGGGTTACATAAAGGATTTTTCAACAGTAACAAAAGCAACAGGACAGCAACGAACCAGGCTCGGACGCAAATTTCCAAACAATACGCTCGGGATCAGCTACACTCGACTGAGTCACCTTGACGAAGAAATAGCGAGTGTACGAGGTACCAAGGTTAATGCCATCCTCCTCAAAAGGCCTCATGCCATCCCTAAAAGAAATATAAAATGTCCTCGGAAGATAAGGAATCCTACTAACGCGTGTCCAATCCTCAAAGAACTGCGGAGTCATCTCAACTTCACATTCGATAGCCACCGCAAGAGCCGCCATTATATTCCTAACCGCCCTCGCAGAAAGTTGAGGAATAACAATACCTCGGAGCTCACAGAAAGCGGTCAACAGGCGAGGAAGAGGAAGCCATAAACCCGCTAGGGTAAAATACGACTCGTATAAGGCTATATATCCCTGAGGAGCATCCCAAGGCTGCTGCCCACGTTTAGGAATCAAATATTCTAAATACGGTGCCGGTTTTTTTGTCCCCAAGAGAGTACCCATACCATCAAGATCCATGCTGCTATCCACAAATTCGTTAACCTTTAGAGCCTTCGACGGAACTCCTTCACCATCTGCCATTTCACTAAAGAAAAAGACGAAACGAAACTCGAGGACGAACACTAGGGAAGGCTCTGTAGACTCCAAACGAGGATGAGAGCGCAATCTCGCGGATAAAAGAAATAAGCAGAAACAAAGAGGATGAAGAAGAAATGACCACCAGAAAAAGACACAAGAAAAAGATCAAGAGAAGCCCAAAACAGTGGAAATAAAGAAGAAAGCTTTTATGAGGAAAAGAACTTCTCAAAAAACTTGACAGGAAGCATCTTCAAAACACTTCGCAAGAAGTGCCATCAACCAATCGCAAAACGATGATTGGAATATCCGCGGGACCTACGCTAGGAGGGCCCACCAGATCATTCGATAAACACGCCTCCTCATAAAAAATAAAGTGAAAGGTCAAGCCAAACGGTGAGGCCTCAAACAGAGGGGACGTTTTGGCGGCAAAATGAAATTCTCAAAACGAAACCCTAAGACACGCGTCCGCGCAAAGGTCACATCAACATTTAAAGAAGCTATAAAGGGACCGAGCCCCGATCATAGTATTTTTCAGTCGCCTTGACGACCGAACCGAGAGAGGAGGACTAACTGTTGGAGGAGGGATTCGCACCCTCCGATCGAGCCTCGACCCATCAAAATAAGGCCATAAATAAACAGGGCCCAAAAGAGAAAATGGGACATCTAAGTTTTGAGGCCCGCCTACGAGGAGAAACAGACGAACGAGTTCCCACCTCGTAAGAAGGAAGCCTCGAAGAACAGTACAAAGGAGACAACGTGACATCATTCCCTGAAGATAAGAACACGACACGCGACGAGGATTACAAGGAATGAGACTTTGAAATACGGCGGAGACGTACAGAAAAGCATGTCGAAGGGCTCCTGACCCTCCTGCAAGCGACAGAGGCCCATACCCGACAAACTGGACTTCTCGACAAACGTGTACGCAGGCGGCAGGCCTGCTTGGTTGCAGTTAAAGCAAACCAGGCATAGTACAACAGGACAAGGGCAAATTGGGAAAAGACAAAACGAAAATTGACGGGAAGCAACGACGTAGAACGGAGGGAAACGCCTATAAAAGGAGAAGACTCAGAACAGAGAAGGGGATCCGATTTTAGCTTCCTAAATACTCATCTTGTAATATCAGTCTCGCTATCCACGAAGCCATTTCTTTTCCCTCTGAATACAATACTTTTCTTTTACACAAATTCTCTAAGTGTACATTGTAGTTTGGTTTGACAACCAATAATGACCACATAAAGTTTATTTATATCCTATCCAAAGTGGTGATATACATAATACATTTGATCACATTTTAGAGGAAAGAAAAAGTATTTATAATTTTCTATTTCATGATACAAATTTTATAAGTGGTTAAATGAAACTTTAACTCTTTTTATAGGTAATTGAAGTCGGTGTTGAGAAAGAAGAGATACGATGTTGGGATAATACTCGTGACGAATGAAGGCGAAGGTTGGAGACAACAATCAATTTATTTTAGAGTTTTAAAAGTAATTGCGATAGTTAACTAAAAGTATTTGTAATGTATTTTGTTCTAAATAAATTATTATTATCTAAGATAGGCCTCTGAGAAAAAAGTTGGGCTTTCTGGTGATTTTTCTAACTAAGCCCATTGAAAAATCTTTGGTTGCTTCGTTTGACAAAAAACGTCCGATGCATTCTACAAATCATCGTGACCTTTGATTTTTTCCTACAAAAAAAGTAAGACACGTGGCGTAAGAACATATAGTGAAACTCATCTATTATAATATAGATAGATAATTAGGTTGGTGGAAGAAAGCATGTTTTAATGAGTCCACATATACTTTGTTGTTTATATAATCTAGCATACATCAATGCATTAACTAGGGTTGATAACTTTATAGTGAGCATGGAGATCATTCGGTCTAAAAAACACACCTTTTGCGATACCTTTCGAGATGGATAATGTTGTGGACCAACCAAGAACATGTGTATCACCATGTCTAGGATTAATATAGCTGAGTAAATTTTCACTGGGAGCAAAATCAAATACGAAAAAACATTCTCCACAACCTCTTGAACAATCATTGATTTAGGGTTAAAATTTTGGTCGAATTATGTTTATTAATTTTAAAGGTTAACTAGATTTTGACCCACGCTTTCAAAGCACAGGATTCATATTTTGGATATAATTTAATACAAAAAGAGATTTAAAAATGGTATGAATTTTTGTTATAAATAAACAAAAGTAAAGAACAAATACTTTCATAGATTTATTAACGATATGGATTATTGATATCAAAATGAAAATTAGTTACTTCTATAATATATTTACATCAGAGGCTAAACAATGATACGATCAATTCCTTTATAATATCGTTGGTGAATTTCTTTTTGTAGAAATCATATAGATAAGTTTTTTTAAAACACACAATAATTTTCTATATTAAAGTTCTCATAATTTTAGTTTTTTATATTTATATTTTAATTTTTTTCTATATATGATATGCAATGCTTTTAAAACCGGATTGGTCCGGCTGTCAGATCGGGTTCGATCGCAGACCGTAAATTTAGTCGGGTTGGATCAATGATAAAATCAAAGAAAATTAGACCGGTTAACCAAATTAAACATGTAAATAACCGAAAATCGATGAACCGTTGAACATCATTTGAAACGGATTCAATTCTTAAATATTATAGTTTTTTGGTCAAAATTACATTTTTAATTCTAATGATTGTAAGTGTTTTTAATATTTAAGAAAATATATTTATTATTAACTATAATATTATTTTAATATAATATATTTGTTCTCAGTAATAATTTTATTGTAAAATTATCATAAAACCCGGTTGAACTCGGCTGGGCCATACCAACCTATGACCTAAGGAATTATCCATTTCGATTTTCGGTTTAGTTTTAAAAACATTTACATAT